>PVIH01019560.1:0-34997 GCA_004025045.1 Sigmodon hispidus | reverse complement strand
TTTTATTGCTTCTATTTCAGCTTTTAGTTCCTGGCATGTTTCTTTCATAGATTTGTTCATCTCTTCCAATTTTTTGTTTGTATTTTCTTCTATTTCTTTAAGGCTATTTTTCATATCTTCTTTGAGAGCTTCGATGATCATCAAAAAGGAATTTTTGGTGTTGCTTCCTTCTGTTTCCTCTTCATTGCTCAGTTCAGGTTTTGTATTTCTAAGATTGCCACTCTCTTCTGGAGTTACCATGTTGTTCTTTGTATTATTATGTAATTTTTTGCACTGACGTCTGCCCATGGCTTCAGTGGTTCACAATTAGATGGCTCCTGGTCAGTTGTGGCACTCGGGCTTGTGTGCCTCCTGTCACCTCTCTGGGCAGGGTCTGAATCTGCCCTTCAGAGACCTCAGAAATTATCTGTTTGCTTAGTTGGAGGTCAAGGTGGGTAGCCGTGCAAATTCCCTCAGCAGCAGCTGTGGGTATGGTGACAGGCAGACTTTATCTGTGCCTGCTACAGAATATGCTGGGACTTACTCTGCAGAAAGCACCTGGTCCCAGAAGTGGAACCGGAACCAATGGGCTATACATCCATTCTTAATGTGAAATAATTTTGATGAAATATTTGAGACAATTAGTAGGAAAAATATTTAACAAATTATGCTAACATAATATAATATTCATAAGGGGCCAGATATCTAAGCCCTCATAGTTCATATAAAAGTGTTTTCCACATAGAAGGCAAAAGAGAAACTAGTACTCACAAGAGTACATCTTCATGAAACTGACATAGCAAAACATGTCTGAAGGAATCCTGCACATATCAGTGATAAAATCAAGCATGTGTGTGTGTACAAGACTTTTCTAAAATGTATATCAAAAGATATAATTTTGACACCTGGTATTCTCTTCTGTATACTGTATATATAATAAATAAATAAATCTTTAAAAAATGACAAGCTGAGGGACAGAGAGATATCTGTGTGGTATCTTGTAATAAGAAGTTTCTGGTCCTCTCAAGACCCACAGATGTGCAGTCCCACAGAAATACACAGATGCTTATATTAATTTCAGGCTGATTTACCTATGGCTCAGACATAATGCTAGTTAGCTCTTTTATCTTAATTCAATTTATTTCCACTAATCCATTTAGCCATGTGGCTTGATACCTTTTCTCAGAGCAGCATGGTTGTCTTATTTCCTCTGCTTCTGTTGGTGTCTCCACTGGTGTCTCTGCTCCTGTCTTTTCCTTTTCCCAGAGTTTTCTTAGTCTAGTTGCCCCACTCATACTTCCTGTCTGCCTTCTGCCAGTCAGCATTTTTATTAACAGTAGGTGGGGCAATTATTTACAATGTAACAGAACATAATCCCACTAGACTCTCTCACACTTAATTTTAAAAAAGACCCATGTTCTGTTCCCAGCACCCACACCAGGAAGCTCAAAGCCACTTAGAACTTTGGTTCTAGAGGATCTGATGCTCTCCTCTGGTCTCCTGAGTGTATGTGAAAATAACACAGAGAGAGTCATAAAATAAAATAAATTTAAAAATAGAGGGAAGACTTTCAAATTTTTAAATGAAAACTCAAATCATGAAATGGTAGAAAGCTATTTTTAGTGTAAGTATCACAGAAGGCCATTAAAAAACAAAATTAACAGCTATGATTCAAAGGCAAATGTATATATACAGATATATACACACATATATGTACATATATATACACATATATATGGTTGAGAAAAGGAAAGGCACAAACAGAATTCATGGACGTCTTGAAAAGGAAGATCTGTGGATAGTCAACAGGCAGGCACACAGCAACATTCATTTTCATCTCTTGCTCAATGCATATGAAGGAGACAGAGTTGGGATAGGGCGGTTTTATTTCTCCTTTCTATCTCTCAAGCCCTAATAATCTCTTCCAACTTTCATTTTTCTGTAACAGATGGTGGAATTTCTTCTGAACCTTTTATACTTGAATATCAGGCCTCTTCATACAACACATGAAATCCCTCTGCCTAAACAAAGGCAATTTCATTTAAAGGTGATTTCTTTAAAGATAATATTATATTCTAAATCATTTCTTTCAAATTTTTCTTATCCAATTAACTAGAACACTCTTCCAGGAATCAACTGAGCCAAAATTGCCATTGCTGTGCCTGTCCTGGCCAACATACACACTTCATTTCAGAGAGAGGAAACTGTCAAAGGCTCCGTGAATTTAAAGGAGTGGGTACCAAGATGAGTCAGGCAATGAGATTTACAACAGACTCAACCTCAGAAAGCCTTTCCTGAGCTCATGCCATTCAGCGCTGAGTGAGGTCGTTTCTCATTAGTATTGCCAGCAGAGAGGCTCACACAAAATTATTACACTTTGTTCATTTCACCCTGAGAATATATTCAGTTCTTGAACTTAAAATAGACTCCAGCTCCCTGGATTAAACTGCTGGTGTCTGATGTATTCTCCAATCACATTCTTCTAGCTTTGCCAAGTGGAGTGAAATATTTCCACTGCTGTCCCTGAGACTATTATAGCCAATTAGGTGGTCAGAGTAACTAACATATGTGTATATAACTCTTCTAGATGTGATTGAATTTGGAGATGAGAAAGAACTACAAAGGCAATGAAATGAAAACTTCATAGAACTGTTATGACAGAGAAAAGAGTTTTATCTTCATTAGCACAGTCCCTGAAACCAACTTCATTCACTTATGTATTCAATAAATATTTCCTGCTACCACTCTGCACAGTACTGTATGTGGTGCAAGGAAGCTAATGTCCTTTCTCCAAATAACACAGAAGTATTGAAAAAACAAGTTAGTCAATGAGCAATAATGATAATCAATAGTAGCATCACTACACTGCACTTGCAAAAGCCAATGGTTAAGAAGAGCACGTTATGCTTCAGAATTTACCCATTTAAATTGCCTGGTAATAAGGAAATGGCTTGAAAATAAAATACTCTTTGACTTGACTGACTGTCCTATAGGACAGTTTGGAGGTTGGCCAGTCAGAAGAGGAAGGGGGATTCACCTGAGGGAAGACCGTGTGTGCACAGAGGCTTGGATTCAGAAGACATGAATTACAGGAACCATGAGAAAAAGTCAGCCTCAGACAGAATCAAAAATAGCAAACCCTTTGCCAGAGGTGACAGTTACTATGAGAAATGCTTTTGGAAAGACACAAAAGAAAATATCAAGTGTCCTAAAACACACTGATACAGAGTTGAGACATGACTATGTACAAAACAGTAACATTCCTTCCCAGGAATCCCCAGAAAGGGAGAGCACACAGTACTACTCACAAGCAGTACCCAATGACCATAACACTTATTGAAAGGGAGAGCATTTTAATGGCTGAGATTTTTCTAGTAACAGAATACACTATTAACCACTATGCTTGAAAAATCTTTTTTTAAAAAAATTGATATAGATTCTAATTTAAATAAAGAGCTTAAAAACACTAAACGAGGTAAAAATAAGCACTGTAGAAGAGTAAAAGGGATAAGAGAAAAGCAGAAAGGAGGGGTTGTGGGTGGAAGTTATGGCAAAATTGGTTGAGCAGTGAGCATTAGTGACAGCCAGAGTATCGTCATCATTAGTAATAAGCTTAATGTACCAAGCAGAACATAATTTTGATTTGTCAACTCAGGATGATACCGTGCCAAGCCCTTTAGTTGAAAACAGCCATTCTCGCTCATATTCATGTAACTGAATGCTGTGCCATGTGAGTGTGTCTGTGTCCGTATGTCTCGAAGTAAAAAAGACATTCGACATTTGATGTTTAGCTTTTGCTGAAGCTTCACCCTCCCAAATCCTCCCCACTGCAGAGTATCCACCATTTCCCTGTCAAGATCACAAAGCATTTCTCATTAAGGCATTATGAATTCTCATAGAGATTTATGTTTTTCTCTGGCTGTTGCCTCTTTAAGACTTTGATTCATGTCTGACTTGTGTGAGTCCATCTTCATATTCAACAGACAACTTAAATCACAGTGAAAGTTAAGGTCTGAATGGCTGCAGAGTCTTCTTGAACTTTCTGTCCCTGTAAAAAATTAAAATAAAGATAAGCTACTGTGTACTTTCAAATGAATTGGCTTTGGTCAATGACTTTTTATTATCTTGGAGGAATAATGAAATTATGAGCATCTAAAACAAGTGCGGAAAGCACTGTGTCATAGTATTTACTCACATTGTTCTTGTTACAGGATTCATGGAAGAAATGACATGATTTGGAAATTTTCCCAGTGTTTTGAAAAATACACAAGAATTTATTTTTCTTTGGGGGATGGGATAGGGGGAGACTGAGGGCGATGTGGGAGGGACTGGGAGGAGGGACCAGAGGATGAGCAGGAAGATACATGGGGGAAAAGCCCTTTTTAAATAAAAAAAGGAAAATATTTTTGAAGCAACACATTTGACTTAAGTAAAGGAGATCCTAAGGAGATTTGAGGGCTCTTGGTGCTTTGTATGTACTCATTAATAAGATTCCTAGAGTAGCAATAAGAACGTCAGAGACCAAATCTTTGTCAACAAGTATGGCAAAGGAATTCCACTAGGAAGGTGGATAGTGAGTAATCTCAGGACCAGCAGGGAATGTTTTCAATCTTCCAGTCCACTAGATTTATAAATGGGGCAGCAAGCATTCCAAAGTTGTCATGTGAGGTCATGGAGATTTGCACATCCATCCAAGCAATGTGATGACCACTCTTAGATCACAAATGAGCAGGCAAGTCATGGAAGACTCAGCTCCTGGAGAGGAAAGAAATGAGAGCCGCAGGCAAGTGTCAAAGAGAATACTGAGATGTCAGTCATTACCTGCTTCATTATTGCTATAGTAGAGACACAAAAACAGACAAATGCATGGCAATGTTAACCAATAGGGGAGAAATACATTAAATAAATGCATGCTTACACTTGGACGTGATAAATTCACAGGTCAAAGCAAATAACTAAAATGTGTTGAGTGCTTGCTACATGCCAGTAACGATGTAAACAACTGTGTGTGTGAATGTTTTATAGAATATAAAACACTCTACCAGTGAAAAAAAGAAAACACATTCCAGATAGTTCAATAGAAAGAATTTAACATGCAAACCTAATTACAATGATAATTAAAAAGATAGTAACCAGAAAGAGAATATTAAGGATGCCCACAGTACATCACAGACATAACAGCACCAAGGAGAGGTATTTTGGTGAGGACATAAGAACCAGATGGTATAATCAGAGCCAAGAGATACTACAACCAGCAGAACTGGATACACAAAGGCAGGAACCAGAATGGGGTAAAAAAATAGATGCAATTACTTAACTTGTCCTGCCTCAAAGCTTTGAGTCTGCACCCCGCATCACACATACACAAAGCATGCGATATAGGAATTCTGATCACTGAACATTACAATAAAAAACACCTAGTCACTTCTAATTAGCATATTTTTCCAAAGTCATACAATATTCAGCAGAAAGAATATCCCGACCAGATTGTCTAATGCAGACAAAGTTGTTTTTTCCTCCCACTGTTCTTAACTGAGAAAGAACTGAGCTAGACTAACGCTGCAGAAGGGGACTGGAAGCAGTGCTAAGAAGCCATTCACATTGAGCTAGAGAAGAAAGAGGAAAGGGAAACAGTTGTATGGTGGCCGACATGGAATGATTTTTAAAACATGAAGTTACCGAGATGCCAACAAAAATCCTTTTCAAATTCTCCCTTTGCAGCAGCAATTCCACTTGTAATTTGATCTTTGACCTGGACCCATACAATTAATTCCACATCATATTGCTGCATACTGCTCTCCAAGGAGAATCAAGTTTACACTTCCTCCCGATCCAAATCATAACAGTACTTAATTAGGTGATAATTTATGTAGTACTTAGCATGAACTTTTGGCACATGCTGGAGAAGGCTGTACAAGTGTTCATGTGTTATCACCTGACTACATCAAGAAGCAGGGCCTGGGCATTGACTAGGTGTCTTGGGCTTTACAAGGTTTCAAATGACTTTTATAACCCTGTAGTACCTGGCTTTCTTGTAGGCAAGATTGTCTCCGGTGTGTATTAATATATTGAATATTATGCCCATATGCACTTGAATCATTGATTCTGGGTATTCCAAACAACAAGGAGCCTAAAAAAATCAGAGAAACAGATGCTAGATGAATAAAAGGCCTTCTTAGGGTCCATCACTCCACTTCAGAGAATTGGGTAGCAGGGAAGTGGAGTATTCAAACTTACTTGGTGGGAATTAAACAGAGGGTGGACAAGGGCTTCAAACCACCATCAAACTATAGCCTCACAGTTAATAAACCAGGAAATGGTCCTTGACCAGGTGCTACTTCACATCTGAAAAGATCATGGTTGCAGATCTTCAAAGTGCCTGATCTGCTCATTTAAATAACATGCAAAGCCAAGGATAGGGAACTCTCCAGTGTAATGCATGGACTGCAAGAGGGTGGCATGTGTGAATTCCAGCCCTGGAGACAGTCTGGTGAGTGCTCTCTTGTGCTGCTCCCATTCTAACATTCTTCATCAATGGAGAGAGAGACCATACAAGAGACCCTTCCTTTCTAAGCATCAATCACCTTTTTATCCCAGGCTCACAGGGGGATTGACAGGACAAGGTGGCTCCTGTCCTAGAACCTGGAATGGAAGAAAAACCACAAGATTGGTCCCTGCTGTGTCTAGTTGGTCATTCCCAATGCAGACAGCTCTTTTCATCAAGTATAGAGCCCTCAATTTTCACTTTCTGAATGAGGTTCCCCTATGAATCGCCTGTGGACTGATCTTCTAACTGAGATATGTTCTGCCCTCCTGGTTTGGGCACTTGATTTGTTTCTTGAGGTTCTGACACCATGTAGGTCCTCAGGAACTGCAGCTTCAGGGCTGTTCCTGGCAGTACAAGTAATGTTACCACACCTTCTAAAAGTGGTCCCCTTGCTCATCAGATGCTGAATGGGCAGGGCCTCCAGAGATGGGCAAACAAATATTATGTGACAATATGCCTGAGGAAATTCAAACAAATCATGTGAGAACTGTTGACTGTAAAATACAGATGGTACCAAAATCCAGGGCATGCCAATGAGGTTTCGTGGGTGCAGAGTTTCTTATAAGAGCAGAAATGACTCAAAGACTACTGTACCACCAAATCCCACCTCAGCATGAATGACAACTCACCAAAGCTGTAAACCTAGAGCACATTGCACAGCCTGTAGGCAGCTCAACACTTTGGGGAATGTTTTTCTGGTAACTCAGTTTGTCTGAGCTTCTTCCAGGTAGATCAACTTGTCTGAGAATCTTCTAGGTAGAACTCCAGAGAACATTACAGAAAAATTCCCTTGATTCAGGCAGGACTCTTTCCCCTCTGTGTCTCCTGCACTCCTGCTATAACATATCTGAGAGTTATGACTCCCAAAGCAAACCTTCACCATTCTGCCTAGCATTTGCTTCTTCCATAGCAGCAACTCAACACTACTGCCAGAAAGATGATGCTAAAACCAAGTCAGGTTATCTACACCTCCTCAAAGGAGTCCTTAACCACCTTCCATCACAGACAAAAGCCAAAGCCCTTTCAGTGGATGCACTGCACTGTTCAGTAACTCAGTTACACAAAGTGAATGTTCATGTCAATAATAGATCTTTGTTGTAAGTAGTATTTGATGTATTTTCTCCCTTTAAATAAATTAAATTATCAAGAGTAGGCTAGTCAGCCCTTTATAGCATCTGACAGACCCCTTTCCTATGGTAGGCTACCATGAATAAGCAGCTCTGCAGCCTTTTCTTTCTTTGGCAATGAGCAGGACTGCCCTCTGGCTCTTATTTAATACTTTATAATCACTTTGAGGAAACTCCACTCTAGCTGCAAGGGCCATTTCTAACTGTGGCAGCCACTGAAGCCAGAACTGATGTTTTAGGCAGACTTGCTCCAGTCACATAGCCTACAGGCACCTGGCACCAGCTCTGGAAGCTCAGGTGGTCTCAGCAAGCCCCCATGAACTCTGTATGTCCCTACTCACCCTTTAGGAAGGCTTAGAATTGGAGAGTGTAAGTGGCACATATCACTAGTAAAACTGGAAGCTGTGTACATGCAAGGCTGTGGCTTGTAGAATTACAATCATACCACATGTTCACATACTCCTAAAAGTTACAAAAGAGGCTGTTTCACAAACATATTAACTTGATCTTACAAGCTACACTGTCTTTTCTCTTCCCATGTTATGACATTAAACTCAATAAAGATTTCTCCTAAATGGTTTTTTGCCTATTTATAGTCTGTCTCATGGGTAAAACAGATTGGGCTAGCTGTAGAAGAACAGACAAAACCCAGGTATTATTAGTGGCTATAGCAATAAGAAGGAGGCTAAGAATTCTAGAGAGCCACAGAAAGCTAAGTGCTCTAATACAGTTCTGAATAACACTAGCAGGCAGATATATAATACCAGAGAATGACTAACAGGAGAATCTATTAGAAGTTCAGACAGGGATAACATAAAAGATGATGGAGAAGTTACTACCACAGAGGCAAGAGGCCATAAGAGATAAAGCTGCATGTTGAGTCTATGAAGACTGCAAGCCCTGGTCACCAGAAGAGTTCCAGAGGACCGGCAAGGGTTAAAGGGCTGAGGTTCAAAGTTGTGACCTAAGTGATAACTGGCGGGTCTGTATTTGACATGTTTCTCATTGCTGTGACAAAGCTCTAAACAAAGAAACTTAAAGAGAAAGATTTATTTGGGGTTGCAGGTTGAAATCTGTCATCGTGAGAAACACAAGGAAGCTGGTCACATTACATCTTCATTCAAAAGTCAGAAAAGATGAATGCTGGCGCCCAGCTCACTTTCTGTATGTTCAGCTTCTAAAATGTTTCCCCCACATTCATAGTGGGTCTCCCCTCCCCAACGAGATTTCTTTGGGAAGATCTGCACAGGCAACTCCAGACGTTTATCTCTGGGGTGATTCCAAAGGCATGAAGTTGAGAATGAATATAAGTCATCACACTCCAAGCCCAGTGTGGTAAGCATTAAACACTCAGAGTTCTAAATTGTAAGCCACACACTGCAGAGGTTGCAAAGCCAGCTTAATGGCCCTGGGACTCACTTTTTATCAATGCTGAGAGTCACTTTCCTCCATAGTCTCTGCTGTTGTGCAGAAAAGCAGTCCTTGGCTGACCTTGACCTTGTTTGACATTGATATTTCTGGTAATGCAATTTTCTCTCTTCAAAAAGATAGCTCTCTCTCTCTCTCTCTCTCTCTCTCTCTCTCTCTCTCTCTCTCTCTCTCTCCATACATACACCTCACCAGGCAGTATGAATGTTATTTTTTACTAACTCTCATATAACTGTGCTCTGGTATGGCCACTTGTGTCCATCTCCGATGGGAGTATATCAGAAAAGACCCACAACCTAAGAGCTTCAGAACACCCATCAGACCCCCTCAGATGGTACAGGGATCCCATCCAACAAGGAGGTGACCTGACATGGTGAAATTTATTTTGTAAATTTTAGTATATCATTTTTTTTCTTCCTGCTGAGTAGTACTCCATTGTGTAGTTGTATAAAAATTTCCCTTTTGCAGAGAACTAAACATGTAGAGTTTCGATCTGACCTTACTGTAACTTGCTGATTTGTGAAAACAAAATCCAAGTTTTCTAATCTACAAGATGAAGTTAGTATTGATTATAGTATTGATTTTTACAAGCTTCTGTGATCCATGCTACTGATAAATAAGGAGCTTTGTTCTTATACTTACCCAGTCGGAAACAGGACAGATGGGTATAACAGTGAGAATAGTTCTGACTGAGGGGTTTAGAAAAGTGTGGGAACTAAGGAGACAGAGAACTCCTGGGCCATGTTGAGACATGAGACTGAGACAGATAGAAACAGAGTAACTTGTGCAGAGTTCCTAGCAGCTGCAGAACAAAGTCAGGGAAAAGAGAAGGGAAGGGAAGGAAATGACAGAATGATGAGGAAGAAAGGGGAGGCGAGGGAAGGGGAATGTCGAAATATTTCCTCCAAGTCCCAGTTGATTCCTTTAGTAACCCATTCATATGGCTCTCCCTTCATTAGCTCGTTCATCTTAGCACTAAAGACCACCTTTAACTTCTGCCCTAATCCATGAAAGCTTCAGACACAGGTGTCTATTATGACTTGTCACATTCCCTCGAATGCCACCCACACACTTAGCACCTCACCTTTGCTCAATAGCTTCATTAACCAGGCAGCACCTTGGAGAAGGCTGTGGAAAAACTGCAGGCTTTGTCCTGGGCTTCCAGTGAAATTTCATTTGTATATAAACTGAGCCATGGACCTACAACTACAGAAGGAACAAAGATGGCTTTTTTTATGCTTTCTAAATTATTACCAATATAGGTTGTCAAGTTGTCTACCCAAAAGATCTCAAAAAACTAACGATGCCCTCATAAGAGCTAGTAATTTAGGATAAAATTGTAAGCAAGGGACCTGTAATTATGCAACCAGAGTTCAAGTCCCAGATCCATTATTCTCTAACTAGATGGTACAGTCATGTGACTCAGCCTCCCTGGGCCCAGATGTCACCAAATGTATAATACCAGATAGGCGCCTGAAATGGTGTAGCTTTGCAACATGCCTGGGATTTATACATTTCTTGGTTTTGTATAAGTATGCGTGTGTATGTGGTTTGAATGTGCATATACATCTTATTCACATATGCAGGTACACATGCATGTATGTATGCCTAAATACAGAGGTTATACTTTAACCTTATCTTCCTTAATCATTTACTTACTGAGACAAGGTCACTCACTTGAACCTAGAGCTCACCACTTTGTCTAGTCTAGCTCTTAAGATTGCCTCCAAGGATCCTTATCTTCCTTTTCTATTACTCCTAAACATTGAAATTGCAGACACAAGTGCACCATCATGTTAGCCCTGCTTTTAAATATCTTTACAGCTTTTCATAAATCATCTCATTTTCACAATAGAAATAATAACAGCTGGTGTCTTTTCCCAATAATTCTCAGAAGTTGTGGTGGTTCAAATGAGACTATGTCCCATCAACTCAATTTGAATGCTTGGTCATCAGGAAGTGGCACTATTTGAAAGGATTATGGGGTGTGGCCATGGTAGAGGAAGTGTGCCACTGAAGGTGGGCTTCATAACTACATAAAACTCTCAGACACTTCTCTCTTCTCGCTGCATTCAAATCCAAATGTAGAGTTCTCGGCTACATTTCCAGCCTTCATTCCATTATGTTTCCTGCCATGAGGATGATTAACTAAACCTCTGAAGCTGCATATCAGCACCAACTAAATTCCTTCTAGTATAAGAGCTGATGTGGTCATGGTGTCTCTTCACAGCAGTAAAACACTAAGACAGAAGTTGAGATTCAGGAGACCTGGTGACTTCTTCAAGTTTTCACTGCTTGGCTTCTTAACTGAGTGCTGTGATAGAAAATGGTCACTTAATGCTTATCATTCTCTTTGTATTGCCCACACTTTATCACATTCGAAAGAGCCAAGATGTTAAGTGTTATCAGTAAAGCATGAGTTTAAATTATGTGGGTAACTTCTGCATTTAAACCATGAGCCCTGAGACTCTTTTATTCCTTTGAGGTATGATTGAGGAGATTATGGATTCCAGATTATTCTGCCTAGACATGCAGAGGTTCTTCTGCCTTGGTTCCTAAATGACTCTGGGAAAAGCATCTCCAATTACCACTAATACTATATTAGCAAAGGCAAGAAATAACCAGCTATAAAAAGCCACAGAAATTTGAGAATGTTTGTTACCCAGAATACTGTAGTGTCTCTTGACAAATATTCACCTGCTAACTTTATACAAGACTCTGTGAGTGCAAGAAGACAGTGATAAATAATGGTTCCATGTTGGAGTTTCTGTCAATAATATGTTAATTTTCAAAAGCTACATGCAACAAGGGGTAAACCATATAAAATTATTTTGTTGGGGATAAGTGAAGAGAATCATTGACAAGATGCTTAAACTGTATTGAAGGATAGAACATAATAAACAGGCAAGGGGCAGACATTATTTTTCTGGAATAGAAACTACATTTGTGTGTGTGTGGTGTGTATACTGAACATAGATGCAGGAGTAAGAAAACAAATGATACCATTACTGCATAGACTCAAAAATCATTCCAAGTACTTCTGTGCTTGTGTCTAAATTACCAAAAGGCAGTCTAGGTAGGGAATGGTTAAAGTGGAAGATGTTGCCATGAAGTTGAATCAATGTTAACTGGAAGGAAAGAGCAAGGAACCATGAGTTCTCTCAAGCATAGAAAGGGATCAAATTGAATTTGGGTCTGTAGAGTTGTACTGCTCCTAGACCTTAAAGAATGAGAGAAGAGGGGATAAGAAAGAGGGTCTCTATGAAAGCAAGAACCCACATAGAGAACAAGCTCATAGACAAGACAAAGCCCAAGTTATATTCTGCACATGATCAACCCAACCAGCATTTAACCTGCGAAGAGGGTTTTCTCTATGAATGCAAGTTAGCATTATTGAATTGCTCCATTACCACCAGGGCTGTTTTCATTTTTACACATGTGTGTGGTCGCTTGCACATTGAGGGACCATTCACAGCCATGGAAACACCCCAAGATCATTTCCCAGGGCAACTGTGCCCTGTGGGGCTGCCATGATGTTTTAATTGAATTGGAGTGTTTCAATGGCTGAAGTAGACTAAGTATATTTTCAAGAACTAATAATTCTATAGTTTAGTACAAGAAGGGTAGGTTTTTGGCATAAATGCCCTGAAGGCATCTCTGCAGCAGGAGGTCTCATTTGGAATAAGACCAGAACTACCAAATGTGCATGCCATTTCTTTCTCTTTTTTTTATTCAATTTTTTATTTTCCATATTTTTTCTTTTTTAATTAATTTTTTCATATAATATGTTTTGATCATGTTTTCCCTTCAACCAATTATTTCCAGACCCTTCCAACCTCTCTACCAACCAACTTCATTCTCTCTCTCTTTCTCTCTCTCTCTCTCTCTCCTTCATTCCTTCCTCCCTCCATCCCTCTTTCTCTCTCCCTTCTTTCTGATTTCTTTAAAGGATCCTAAAAGTGTGCCTGTGGAGGATCAACCCTGGTGTGAGGGGCAGTAGAGAGGCTGCTACGATTCTAAATGTCTGTCCCCTCTTGAAGTATGATGTTAATAAACCTCCTTGCCTTTCTAACAGTATTAAGATATGGGACATTGAGGCCATGGTTAGACTGAGAGAACTGTCACATGAGCTCTTTAGAAAGGACAAATAAGGCCCCTATCTGGCTTCCTCTTTGCCCTGCTTCACTTCCAGATCCAAGGTCCAAGTGATCCTGAAATACATTTCAATTTGATTCTTTCAACTTTGAGATGTCCAGCACATCCCCTGTTCATCTAACAACTCTATGATTATGCATTTTTTGAGTCCCTAAAGTAAGTCATAGGTATTTGAAGATATGAAATCCCAGGCCAGAAAAAGTTTGGTGTCTGCTACAGAGCACTGTAGTGCTAGGGAGGTAGTCAGTGAATATTCACTGCTCTATTGTAAAAATGAGTCAGAAGAAAAGCAGTCATTGTACTAAATTATTTGGAGCAGGCATTTGTACTCAAGAAATCAGTAAACCTCTATTGCTCTAGGCTCATAGCCAGGACTTTAAAATAGTTTTGCTATACTAATATTTTTATAACCATATTTGCTATAAGACTTGACCTTAATTTGTTCTTTTACCACAATTCAAATCAACAAGCTATAGGAATAGAAGAAACCAATAAAAAAAAACTAGAAAACTGAGGAAACCTATTGCAGGAGAATATTTCATAGGTGAAGTTGATACATGCTATACGTACATACTAAGTTACAAATATGGAAAACCTATATACAAATGTTCTGTTTGTTCACTTTTATCGTTCACCATGGAGATTATCATATGAAAAACCTTGAAAAATCCCAGAAAAGACCTTATTCTCTCATCATTGGTCAACTGGCTCAAAAAGAGCATCAGCAAATCCATCAGGGAATCAGGTTGTACACAGAACATAATATATGCAGTCTGGCAAAATACACTCAGAGTGCCCAGCAAGCCAAAGATAATGTGGAATGGTGCAATAGTCTGTCTTTGGTGATGTAATGAAATTCACCAAATTCTAACTCCTTCACATGGGCACATGGTTAAGAAAAGTTAATTCCCTTAAATCAGAATAAAATTTTTTGAGCTCTTACTATGTGAAACTATCTTTCAATCTTTTAGGATATACTAGTATATGAAAAAGGAACAAAGTCTCTGTTATGTAATAGGAATAAAACTGCTATACTGAGAGTTTGAAAATACCTCTCAAGTTGTTATTTCTTCTTACTTAATATTTGTTACATTTGTTTATTTGTGTGTGTGTGAGACAGACAGAAAGAGAGAGAGAGAGAGAGAGAGAGAGAGAGAGAGAGAGAGAGAGAGAGAGAGAGAACATGTGCCAAGGCTTGTATTTGGAGGAGAGAAGACAAATTACTGGAGTTGGTAATTTCTTTCTACCATGTGGTTCCAGGAAACTGAACCCTGGGACCATCAGGCTTCAACACAAGTAACTTTACATATATGAACCATGTTTCTAACCTAGGAACAATTTTTAGAACTCTCCACCCTTTTAAAGACTGCAGGGAGTCTTTGAAGAGTGAATGAGTCCTGATATTGATATCTTGGCTCCTGAGTTTTCTGAGTCCACAGTATCTTCCAGACCTTTCTACCAAAACATGAAGATCACCATGCCAAGCCTCAATAGAAAAAAGCTAGGATATAACATTTTGATGATCTAAAATATGGATTTAGGAAGAAGTCCCTTGATTCAAAGAACACACTCTAACAGGAGAAGTCTAAGCATAGGCAAGAGAAATTCAATGCAAAGAAGTAGATACACAAACATGAATTCAAGAAACAATCAGAAGTTAATGACCCTCTCAGACTTGATAATTTTCCTGACCTGGGTCCCAATCTCCAATTTTCAATTCCCCTTACCACCCAAAAAATCATCACTGGAGATAATCAATATTCCAGTTGTGATACCCCAAATTAAGTATGTTTCACACCCTTTGAAACAAGTTCTTTAGTTGGATCAATGAAAATAAGTAGACTGGAACACTCTGTTCCAGTTAATCCTGACCATTCCTGAACAGCAGTAACAAGCAATTTATTTCTTTAGAAGGCAGAATGTGTGGGATCTAAGTCACCATTTTAAATGGGGAGTTAACCCATGTCTTGGTAATCCCATTCCTGAGTATTAACCCAAAAACATTAAAAATGTATGTCTACACAAAAATTTAGAAAATAAGTATTCACAACAGTGTTACCACAGCCAAAACATGGAGACAATCCAACTTCATAGCAATAAAAAAAATGAATGAAGAAAATTCAATGTGTCCATGCATCAGCAACAGCAAAGACTGAATTGTGTTTATATGGGATACCCAGAACACACAGAAATAAATCCATAAGCAAATGCCTAGAAGTTGAAAATAGATCAGTGCTTTCCAGAAGCTTAGCAACTTGTGATGGGGGGATGAGAAGTACTACTAAGAAGTACTGGGTTCCTTTGGGGGGGGATTGAGGAACACCTTTGGAAATTAGATGGTAACAATGGTTGAATAACTATAAATATACTGAAAACCACTGAACTGTGTACATTAACAGAGAAAATATTAGAGTATGTGGTTATATCTAAATAAAGCCATTATTTTTTAAACTCTGTAGTATATGTAGTACCCACAAAAACCATCATTATAAGTTTTGACAATTCAACATTAAAGAAAATGCTTGATTTCTACTTGTCTTAAAAGCAGAGCATTTAAATTAATCATTAGTAGGTTTTACTCTGGAAATCACATTATGGCAAAGAGATAAATATATAAAAAGTGTACTTAAAATTAAATAATAGCATACAATTTTTGAGGGGAAAAAAGAAGCCAATTGTAAGCAAATTGTGTCAATTTGTCAAGAAGGAAGATAATTCTTGAGCCATTTCTAAAAGTAGCCATTGACCTCTTAGTAATGTGTAGACAAAGCATGGAAGATTAGTGTTAAAGGACTCATGGGCAAAATTGCTTTAGACTTCAAATTAACTTCACAGCATTAATTTCCAAGTGCCCTGAATCACACTGGCTCTAGAAGACAGACCTGTTGGCAGCTGAGCCATCTGGACTCAATTACTGATTTCATATTTTTTTCAAGCCACCCATATTTTCTTTTAAATAGAGAGATAGCTTTTATAATCTGTTGTCTCAAGATACATTTACTTCACCTTAGAAATTGATGCTCTGTGCTTGGTGGTGTATGCTTTTAGGTACAACAGGGTTCCATTCTCTCTTTCTGGCAGTGTTTGTTCCTACATGGAAAGTGGCAAGAAAAAGTAAATCATGGTCCAATAAGCTCTACCAATTAGAACAATGAGAGTAATTATGATGGAGCAAATGCACCAAATCCCTCTCTCCCAGGCTACTGAAAATCTAGAGATGGAAAATAAGAGTGAAAACACAAAAGACAAAATGGGATGCACCCAGTTTGCTAAAGAATAGGGGCAACAGTAAAGTAACAAATACATTTAGCAAATCATGTGATGATTATTGTGTATGTAATTATAGTAATTATTATAATAAGACAAGGCAATTTGGTAACAGATGGAAATTTGCTGACAGAATGCTATGCACTGGGTCCTGTATCAATATTTTTAAAAATATTAGCTCATTTAGCCTACAAAGCAAGTATATTTCCCCAAGTATGAAGATAAGAAAATCAAGATCTAGTTATGTGACTGGGCAAGGTCATGGAGTTAGGAAGTATTTTACTAATATTTGCAGCAGTTGCCAAATCTCATTTTCTTATGCCTAGATTGAGTTAATGGCAATGGATTTGGGAATCCAAACAAACAGCCAACAATTTACATTCAAAAGTTTCTCTAGTTAGTAACATTTAATGATAAATGTCAAAAGCTAAAAAGAACATCATCAGATCAATAAGTCAAATATTTATTAGGTGGCATAGTGAAGGCTGCACACCTATCATCTCATCTTATCTGCATTTATTCATTATCAAAATTCATGACGGACAGAAAATACCATCACTCTAGTCACAATGGGTGACACACATACGTTCTGCCAAATAACCAACCCTAAAACAGCATTAGAAAGTAAATTTTCTTTAAAAATAAAGTAAATTTCATCTTACATATGGTATATATGAAAAGCATTTTAATTAAAATATGTTTAACTGAGGCATAATACCCAAGTATGCCTTTACTATTTGCCTAACCTATCCAAAATCCATTTAATTGTTTTAGAGTAAAGAGTACATGTCAAGCATTGAGGTAGCAGATTGCTGGGACTTGCTTTAAGCATATACACTTTATTATAAATTAAATTTGTTCTTTGAAAAGTTCACGTGTGATTATTTTACCCTTGCCATCTCTTATCTCTCTTCCACACCAGTCAGTACCTTCTTCGCTTCCTTTCATGCTTTCACAACCTTTTTTGCTTTGTGACCCACTAGGTTGATCCAGGGTCATCTACATGACCCTTAGTGTGGAACTATCCCACAGAAGCTTGGTGAGGTCACTGTGGTAACTGAAGCAATGATTCATCATTCCCAAAAATATAGAGACAGTATCTTACCTGGAAATATAGGCCCCAACAAGTTCCCTTCTCATCCATGACTAACTGTTGACACACCTAGTTTTTAGCTGGTCCAGTATAAGTAGCACTCACTGTTGAAAGTTCAAAGTTGCAAAGACCTGTCATGCCCAGAAGACAGCATTTCACATCCTTTCTTTCTATGGCCCAGATCATATGTTCTTTTCACAATCCCAGGAGATGATATTTTCTGAGCCTTAGAGGGGTGATATAAATGTCCTATTGAAAGCCAAACACTCAGCCTTCACTTATTCTCAACACTTTGGGTAGCTGTGAGTCTCTGCATTTACTGCCACATATTGTAGAAAAGCATCTCTGATCAAAGCTAACAACTGAATTTGTCTATATATGAATATACACATCTATATTTGTAAAGTAATATGATGGTTGGTAGCCCTTGGGATATCCATACCACTATTTCACCCATCAGAATAACTTGGGTAGCAGTTAGGTATTGTATCACACAGCTAGCTTTGTTTGTTGATGTCTTTCCCCCCCCCCCCCCCCCCCCGTCCCCACAGTAGTCTGCATGCTGCTTCTACTACTATGAGTCCTGATCATTAGGACAAAGTTTCAAAATTAGTTTCTTCTGTCCTTGATACAAAGAGTTGTTATCTTAAGCATTGGTGTCTTATCTGCCTCTCATAGGTAGCCAAGAGCATTAGCAATAGCCTGTATTGTTTTGGGAGCCTCTGGTACCTGGCCAACAATGAGTAGAGTTTTTCCTATACCTGGCTCTAGAATTTTGGTTTAAAATAGCATAATTTTTTGAAGCCAGAATTATCTCCATAAAGGTAGCTTCATTCATGTTACTCACTTTTATGTAAATAAAAATGTTGGTTAGTTTGTAAGTAGTGGGTTTCTATGTGATTTCATAGTCTATAGTTTTGACAGACCCTTGCTCCTTAAATGTCTCACATCTCCCTTCATTATAACATTTACTCCTCTCAACAGCCCTATGAACTTAGTTCTTTCATCATGAACATTTTATAGAAGAATATACAATGCAGAGGGATAAGTAACAAGTCCAAGGTCACTCAACTAGGAACAATACAGTTTACTCTTTTTTGTTTAATATTATATAATGAATGGTATGAGATGTTTCTCTCTACACACAATGAGAAGAAAGATACCCACAAACTTATCTTAAAGTGGTCAAAAATGGTTTTAAAAAGGAGTTGAGGCTTTGAAAGAGAACCGGTATTTCAGAGACCCTGAAACAGGAACCTGTGAGGAGGGAGAGGGAACAAGGAACGAGTCAGATTATGGAATTCACAAGTTCTGAGTTTAGAGCCAACAGGGTGTCTTTCCTTGTTTCACTCTTAATTAGAGAGACATTTAGGAGGAACTGTGATCTGTCAACTCCTATGGCATTTTTATCAACCGCTTCACATTTCAAATGAAACATTTTATTACATTTGTTGTTAGTCAAACACTTAACATATAGGCTTCAGGCTTACAATTCACAACGTGTTCTAACTATATTAAGTAAATATTTAAGAAACATTTGGGCTGTTTTTTCATTTTTAAGTATTTAATCTGTAATAAACATATAGATGTTAAAAATACATTTCATGTATAGTATGTGTTAAGTGTTTGGAATATATTTTTAAATTGCCTTATTTGAGCTTGTCAGATTTTCCATTACAGCCCCCTAATTTAAGGGGTTTTAAACCAGCCATAAAAATCTCTTCATGTTGATATTTCAAGTAAAATATCTCTCCTTCTAGAAGTCTATTTTTTTAAGTTGGTGGTGGTTTGCATTTTAGTATTAATGCATTTAAAGAAAATGAACTCTTGGAAGCAAGGCATGAAACAAACATTTTTCTCACAGAATTTAAGTGCTTTCTCTATGCTGTCTTGATAATTCATGTTTTAAAGGCATAACATTAAAAACCATACACCTTACACCACAGTTTAAGAGGGGAAAAAATAAAGTCTGGACATTTCCAGATGGTGTTGCAACATTAAAATGAGCGTAGTTTAGCATATTATATCAAAGTTAACAGATTTCAATCTTTGTCTTTGTTTAAGATAGAAGTTAAGGCTTTCACCACTGTTAACCCTATCTTACAAAAGGATATGCATTTTACTTTGGACCTGGAATGTTTCTCAAAGGCATGTGTTCTTACGGTCTAATTCCTATCCCACAGAGCCAATGGTAGATAATGAAGTCTTTACTTGACATGACCCAGTCGAAGGAAGTTAGGTCATTGGGGGCATACACTAACCAGAGATAATGAAATCCCTGCCCCTTCTTGTCTCCTTTACTGCTTCGTAATTACCATGATACGAGCATCTTGCTCAACTTCACACTTCTAATCATAATGTACTTTCTATAAGCTCAAAGTGCTAAATGACTATGGGTTGAACCAAGTGTCAAGGTAAACCTTTCTTCCCTGTAAGCTGTTTGTCCCAGATATTTTGTCATAGGGATGGTAAAGTGATGAAAACAAAGAACAAGGTTTAGGGAAAAGGCAAGTCATTTGAATCCATTATGGTATAACCAGTTACTAATACCACTGAGATTTGAACTCATATCCATGTATTTCATTTGACTAATGTTCATACTTCTAGACTGATTTTAAATATCACTTGATATTTTCATCTAGTTCTTTCTAACTCTGTTAAGAGAAAAACCTTAAGTAAATAAAGTACAACTTACTGGTAGAACTAAGTGACTGATAGACTCTCAGTTATTTTCAATTTGAAGAACCAGGATCATATTAAAAACAAAATTCGAGAAATTCCATTAATCCTCTCAAGTTATCTTCCAGTGACCTAATGTTAAGCATTACTTTCATTTCATACTGAAGACTCTTTACAAACTATATTTACAAGTGATCTTTAAAATGTGTTACCATCTGATCCAGTCAGATTATAGGTTATTTAGAAGCGAGGGTACATCTTGTCTTTGTACCCTCCTCTTTCCTATTCATGCCTCTCCAGTGCCTGGCATAATGAATAGCATCTTACAAAGAGCTTCATTAAATATCTGCCATTGATGAAAACATAAACCAAAAGCTTCACAAAGAGAAGTGGTTTTGTTGTTGGTTGTTTTGTACTTCTAATTGTATTAGAGGTAAAATTTGCTTCAGTTGCCATGCAGACATTAGCAGGAGGGATATCCTTACATTACTATACTGTAACATCAAGCATGAGAAGAGTTCCACAAAGGTGATTAGGAAGTGCCGTTAGAATTTGGGTGTGAATCTTCCCTAAAGTCTCATGTATTGAAGACTGGTTTTGGTCTTGAGAGGAGGTGGGAGTTTTAGGGGCGAGCCTCTCAGGCATAGGGAGATTACTGGAGGCTTGCACTCAAGGGGAGATTGGGACCGTGGTCTCTTTCCTGTCTTTTCTTCTAGCCACCATGAAATGAGCTGCGTTGGTGCACCAAATTTTCTTTCCTGTCGCGCTTTGTTCCCCCACAGACTCTCCAGCATAGCCAAGGAACTGGGGGCTGAGATTTCTAACTCCAGGGGCCAAAATCACTTTTTCCTCCTTTAGGCTGTTGTTTTTTTTTCTGCTGCTTTGTCACAGCAATTGAGAATTAACAGACTCAGTTCCCATCCCAGCAAAGAAATGTCGTGGGCACCTCTCAGGCAGCCTCCTGGCCTGCCCTGCTTTCTCTCTGTGGACAGCCAAAGGCTCTACTGTTGTTAGGGATTCACAGGCTCCTGGCTAAGTCAAAAGTATCTTTTCCACTGCCATGGTCAGCATGGGACATCAGCCTCACCCTGGGCACAGGCCCTCTGGCCTTCACACTAAAATACCTCCCCAATATCTAGCAGTAATTAAAGTAACATTTTGGTGTACATTATATCATAGCCCTTATTTTTTATTGCTCCAACTCTCAGAACTCAATTGGGCATGAGAGATGCTATTTATTTTTGGTGTCCATCCCTCTAAACTTTAACAGAGAAAAATACCTAAAGTCTTTACAGGCGGTTGCTTTTCTTTCAAGCTCATCTTCCTCCTGAGTATACCAAAAATAACCTCAGGCCTTCTGAGTAATTATATTTATGATCATTCATTTTTTTCATTAGTCTAGAGCAAATACTGTGGGAACTTGAGAATGATGATGTTCCAAAGTCAACTTTGACTTTGGAGTTGCAAGAAAGAACCACAGATTAAAATGGAGCTGGAATCAACTGGACCTTGGGAACTCCGCTAATGAGAGTGCTTCTGCACAAGAACCACATGTTATGGTGTCTTAATACAAACTTTAAAAAGTTAGGTGGGTGGGATCTAAAAGTACACCTAGAAGCCTTAGCCACAGAGTCAGGGGAAATGTTAGGCCTCGAGGAAGAGAAACCAAAATTAAACAGCCACATTGACAACCGCATGGAATGTTTGAATGTTAATTTCTAATTCATCTAATGACACAATGTCAAATAGTGAAAATATACTGACCTCATTTATTGATTCATGTGGTGATATATTTTATATTTAATAAAATAAGCCTGGAATATCAGAGAACAGCAACACCCACAGTCAAGCCATGAAAGCCAGACACCATTTGTTCCAGTGCTTTGGAGGCAACGGCCAGAGGATCTCTGTGAGTGCAAGGCCAGCCTGATCTACCAAGCAAGTTCAAGGACAGCCAAGACTGTTACACAGAAAACCCTGTCTTGAAAAACAACAAAAATCAAAGCAAGACAACAACAAAAAAAGTTGGAGACATGACTCTGTCCTCTGATACTCCAGACTAGATTTTATTAAATATACAATATATCACCACAGGTTCAACAAATTTTTGTCAAGTTTTTGTTACAATCCAAATACCTTTGATATTATGAGTATCACTGTAAGTTAAAGACAAGGCTTTCTGCTCTCATGGAATTATTAGTCTATTTTCATGGCAAAAGAGATCAAATAAGTAAATCATATTGAAGGTTAGAAAATTTGTATGTAGTGGAAAAAATAAAAATTTTGTATAGTAGAGGTTAAGATAAGGTATTATATAGTGAGGAATTTAGCATTAATGACTAGCTATAGAAGGCCTAATAGAATATAACATTTGACCATGGGCTTAAAGGAAATGGATGTAAGCAAATTACAAATATTTTAACCAAAGGAACAAGAAATCACATGTGTCATGGCAAACATAAATTTGAAAACTGACAAAGAGAAGAGGAGTGTCTTATTCAGCGTGGGTGTTCATAACAAAAATGTCATATTCAGGGCTGGAGAGGTGACTCAACAGTAAAGAGCACTTTTTTCTCTTCCACAGAACCCATCTTTGGTTCCCAGTACTCACATGGTGACTCACAGTCATCTGTAACTTTGGTCTCAGGAGCTCCAATGCTTTCTTCTAAGCTCTGCATCCACCATGCATGCATATGATGAACAAAAGTACATGCGAGCAAAGTATGCACACATGTAAAAGTAAATATAAAAAATTATGTCATATCCCAAGTGGCTAAAACAGAATTGATTTTATAAAAGAAATTTGAAGAGTAGGAAGTCCAAATTTAAGGCAATGGAAGATTTTTCTTTGTAAAATAACATTTATTATTTTTCTTTCTTATTTATGAAGTTTTTTTCCCCTTTTACATCCCCTTCACTGTTTCCCTCCCTACACTTTTTCCATTTCCCTCACCTCCCTTAACCCTAACCCCCCCATCCACTCCTCAAAGGGGGCAAGGCCTCCCTTGAATAGTCAACACAGGCTAACATATCAAGTTAAGGCAGGACCCATGCCTTCCTCCCTGTATCAAGGCTGAACAAGACATTCTACCAAAGAGAGTGAGCTCTAAAAATTCAGTTCATGTTACCAGGATAATTCCTGGCCTTACACCTGTCAGAATGGCTAAGATCAAATACACTGATGGAAGTCTCTGGTGAAAAGAATGTGGAGAAAGAGGAACAATCTTCCAATGCTGGTAGGAATGTAAACTTCCACAGCAACTCTCAAAAGCAGTATACCAGTTTCTTAGAAAACTAAGAATCAGCCTATCTCAGGACACAGCAATACCGTTCTTGGGCATATACCCAAAATATGCTCAACCACACCACAAGGACACTTGCTCAACTATATTCATAGCAGCATTGTTTGTAATAGCCAGAACCTGGCAGATTCAGTTTTTAAAACGAGTTGAAATCTTGGCTTCTTCTTTGAAGAATATAGTCTTCCAGGCATGTCCTTGTCATTGCTATCTTGAAATCTGAGAAGCTGTGATTATCCACAGGTTTTCATAAAATGAAACTTATTAACACTCCCTCATGGAGATAAGAAGGGCCTATATAGAACACAAGACAACTTACAACAAGCTCGATGAACAAAGGCTCACAAATGTCATCATGAGATGATGGAGAAGAAGGATCGCGAATCAATGTGTAAGATCCCCCCATCCAGCCACCCACAAGTTACCTGTACTTTTGTAGGCAATCCATGTACCTGTAAGCAATCTCAGTTGAAATCAATGGTTCATCAAGTTAAAAGTGGATGGAAACATTCCAAGTCTCTAACTGGTCCCTCATTCTGAATGAATAGATTTATTTTTTATGTCTTCTCAGAAGAGTTAATACACTTAATTTTTTATGTGTTTTGCATGGTACTTATTTTTTCATTGTAGAGAAGCAAATGTCTTAGTATTGCTCCTAGATCAGGAGCTGGATTCCATTATGAGGATTTTTCCTCTGTAAATTCATTTAATTTTAATTACCTCTTAATGTCTATCAGCAATTATCACTACAACAAGAATTTATCCCACATGTGAATGAAGTTGGATAGACAATTTAGTTCATGACAAGGAACTGCAACAATCATAACGGGAAAGACTAATCAAGCACATCTCTCCCCTTACAAAGGTCACTCTGAAGAACATATCATCATCTTCATCAATTTTCTTCATTTCTGGCCAAACCTCAGGTAGTTACATCTAACTCTCTTCTTTCTGTGGAAAAGGAATTCAGAGACTCATGTTCACCTGACTCACTTCCACTTAGCACCTGACAATCACAGGGCACTATCTCAATATCTATTTGATATCCTCTAAGACAAGTGTCTGATGTTGTCTCTTACTCAAACCCCAACATCTCTTCTTTCCCTCTTCTCTGGGTTCCTGATTCACTGGGGAGAAAATCAACAAAAAGAAGCCTTGAAGAAATTCTCCCTGCCTTTCTACTCACATCCATACAATGTCAGTATTTGTTGGTGAGATGATCTGTCCACATGATTCTCTAATACCACCTTCATCTCCCAAACTAATTATGTGATCAGCTTTCTGTCTATCCTGTGTAAGGATATCATCTTAGCCAATTTCTCTTCTTGCCCAGTGTCAGTGTGTGTGGGTGTGTGTGTTTATGAGACATGGTACATTTTTAAAGTATAAAAATATAATACAATATTTGCAATTATATGTCAAACATTAGATGATATTTATGAGAAAATATAATTTTTAAAATCTAATAGATAGAAAATGTTATATATCCAATTTAACTATTGAAGACATTGTTTTGAGAATTTAGGGAATTCATTGAAAGTATCATGCACTTACTTGTTTATCTAGTTTTTAAGGGACAGGAAGGTGACATATAGTGTAATTGCATGAATTCGGATTATATAAAAAGAAGACTCTGAGCCAAATGTGGGAAAAGGCTGAAATATCAAAGAGAGGAAGCACCACAGTCAATTCTCACCCAGCTATCTTTCAACTTCCTCACCCTCCTCCTAGTCGCTTCTGCAGGAAACTTGTGACAGTTGCTTCTGCCTCTGCTGGGTTCCACAGAGGCCTTATATATCCTTCTTCTCATCAGCTGCATCACATGCAGGCTAGGATTAAAAGTGTGTACTACTCTATTTCATAGCTAGTCTTAAATTCACAGACACAGAGGAAGTTCTGTCTCTGGAGTTATGGGATTAAGGGTGTAGGTCACCACTCTTGGCTTTTCCTTTGCTGGGATTAAAGGTGTGTGGGGGCTATTGAATCTCAGCTGTTTGTCTTTATACACAAGGATTAAGAAATTCTTGAGCTGTCTGCCTAGGATTTGACTGTGTGCTGTCTCCCCAATATTTCAGGTTTTCTTAAATATGTAATATATCATCACAATGCAGGCTTCTGGGGGAGAAAAAAAAACTTCATTGATCTTTGCCAGTGCTGGCCCCTAAATGCTACAGTACCAGTACTGCCCTGTCAAAAAACTTGTACTCACTGATATAATCTTGGCACAATGACTATGGGGATATCCAATCATTTTCTAATTGGATTTTAGGTTTGCTTCACAGGAGATATTTCATGCATGATACTATAAATCTGGTCAAAAGACTGTGACTAGGGAGAACTTAGGTTCTAGATAGGAGATAACTTACTGCTGTTATCTCACTAAATACCCCTGTTGTTAAACTCCTTCTAAATATTTATGTTTATGTCCATAAATTTATCCTTCTCTCAACCTTGAATAAAAAGGCTTTTTTGCAGTATAGTTACTACATAGATTCATAACTTTTTCAAGTGTTGAGAATATATGACTATGTGCATTTATCAATAATAGACATCAGTATCACCATCCTCTTGTCAAAGGAACAGAGACCATCATAGAATGGTGTAGTAAAAAATTATATAAATAAATTGTGTTAAAAAGTTAGAGACAAAAGAGATATAATAGACTAAAAAAGATTTTAAAAATAGACTTTTAAAAGAGAAGACTAAGACAAAAAGTTGACATTTTTTTGTGAGAGTTTTAAATCGGTTGTGTGAGTTTTTAGACTGATAATATAGCTTTTGACAATAGGTGGTGTTGGGCTGATTATAAGAGAGTTTGATGATATAATATATTATAATTTTATTTTTTAATTTTTTTATAAATTTTTTTATTTTATAAGTGATTTTTATAAAATAAATTTTATATTGACACAAATAAAAATTAATCTATATGTCTGATTAAAATTATATTGATACAAAATTAAATATATAATTGCCCTATTTTACACGTGTCTACCTCTGTCTAAAATATTTTACACATTAATGTATATTAAGTACATTGTAATTTCCATAATACAATTTCTACCTCTATTTATGATAGTCATAACATTTGTTATACTATACACATGAGTTATTTTATATAAATCTGTTTAGATATATTTTTATACATAATGATATATAGTTAAAATGTTGTTGTCATTTGATACAAAATGTATATTTTAGTCAATTTTCCTAAGATTGTTATACTTAAAATTATTTAAAAGA
Organism: Sigmodon hispidus; assembly: GCA_004025045.1. Lineage (NCBI taxonomy): Eukaryota > Metazoa > Chordata > Mammalia > Rodentia > Cricetidae > Sigmodon > Sigmodon hispidus. The sequence goes on along the minus strand of PVIH01019560.1, from coordinate 8,180 downwards.
GCTGTACACTCATTTTAAAATGCCTATTTTTACAATGTTAGCCTCACTTTCTTAGTTAATTGAGATTACAGATTATAGTTACTCAAATTTATCACCTAACAGTCAAAATACTCAAGCTTTTCAAAAACATGTCAAAATATACCAAATAAATAGGCATCTTCAACCACTTCATAGACCAAAAAACTATGACATTCAAGATTTTGTTATCTCAAATTTGGCCTTGAGAAACATGACAACTCCTGACATCACTGTTCCTTTCTCAAAGTAGTGTTAAACATCACAAACATCTTACAAAAAAATTGTCTAGTTTGACAAATAATGGCCTAAAAGACAAAAGATTACACTTGCCCCAACTGCTGTCAACATACACTCTGTCCAAAATAAACAAACAAGATAAAAGATAAAGACTGCCAAAGCCTGCCTAGCCAAAATAAAATGATCCTACCAAAAATACCCTACTTCTATAGACTTGTCAAATATCCTAGGCCAATAGCCACAAAGATAGATGTTCCCGTTATACAAAAAAATAATAAATGACTGTCCAAGTAGTTAACTGTCATTGTCTTCTCCTAAATTCTAAAAGTTACTTCATGCTTCCAACTTTAAATATATATTTTCCTTCTCAGGTCTTGACGATGTTAAAGATTAAATAGTTAAAGTTGTTATTACTTCACATTCCAACAAAGGCACTCAAGTCTTAAAACTCTATTATTTAAAATAAACAACCTTAAAACAATCCTTATACATTTTCTCATATCAACATTTTAGATATTAAATTACACTTTATAATTGTTGTTTGATATCGGTAGTTTGACCTCACTTATGTTAATACCTTTCTCTTTCCCAGACACTGTTTTGTGATGATCCCTATAATATATAGTTTTATACCTAGTTTAAAACCTTCCTATTTAGACAAAACGGGGAGATGTAGCAAAAAAATCATATAAATAAATCGCGTCAAAAAGCTAGAGACAAAAGAGACATAATAGACTAAAAAATATCTCAAAAATAGACCTCCAAAAGAGAAGCCCAAGACAAAAAGCCGACATTCTCTCGCGAGAGTTCCAAACTGGTTGCGCGAGTTTTCAGACTGATAACACAGCTTCCGACAATAGGCGGTGCCGGGCCGACTACAAGACTGTTCAATGATATAACACATTACAACTTTATCCCTTAACCTTCTCTTAAAACCTTCTCTATTTTATAAGTGATTCTCACAAAATAAACCTCACTTAAAACATATCTCCCGACGAGTTTTTACCATGATAGAATGGGGAGAAAAAGGATATGGGAAAAGAAAGAAAATGACTTATGGCAGAAGAGAAGAATTTAGCAGAAATGAAGGTAGGGGTGGAAAAGACAAGGGGATAGTAGGTGACAGCCAAAAAAAGGGATTTATAAAAAGCTCTACTAAATTCCACAAGGTAGTAAGCTGCTTTCAAAATACAACTAAAAAAAGAGTCTTAATAGTTATGTTACATGGGTATACTCTGTTGCTAAAGAAAATATGCTATATTATTAAGTGTGCATCATATTACAAGGCATGGTATCTCTCCTTAAGTGTTATTGGTTGGTCAAGGTGGCCCAAGATGTCTCCAAAACAATGCAGTCTATTGCCATTTTTATAAGTTAGCCATGATAATGACATAGTAAAATTCCATTGCTAAAGACAGCACAAATTTGGGCTGTGAAATCTAGAGAAATCTATCTCAAACCCACCAGGGAACCTCCCCACTGCTGAATAACTTTCACAGTGATAGAAGGTGCTATGCAGGCAGCTAGTTTCTTAAAACAAACAAACAAACAAATAAACAAAAAAACAATGGCCTTGCCCAGATATGGACTCTGCATATTGCAATGTCAACTTTCCAGGGAAGATATGCCTACTGGTGCAATTATGGCACAGTTGATATAGTATAAATAATTGTTTTACAGCTGTATTTAAGACCTGATACACAGGGGAGAATTTCATGCTAATGCTATAGTCAAAAATCCATTACTAAGGAGATCATAGATCTTGGGGTAGAAGCTGCTATTATTTGTTTTGCTAAATAGTCATGTCATCAAATTGCCCTCTAAATATTTATGTTTATACTCATAGACATAGGCTGTTCTCAACCTTGGTCAAAGAAGCTTATTTTTTCAGGGCACAGCAGGTTCAGGGAGAGATATGTAACTAATTAAAGGAACAAAAATGAGAAGATGAGTGATAAGCCTAAATTGGATATGTATATCAGCCCCACATACACACCCGACCACCACTAAGGTTCATAGAACATCATGAAAGAAATACTGGAAAGAATATAGAGTGGGGTGGAAGGGATGCTATAAAAAGCTGTCTTTTGGACATGATATGTTTATTGCAATTATGAACTCAGAGCAATAACAGGAGACCTCTTCAAGACAAAGTCAGCGAAAACTTCAGCATGGATGAATCCTAAGGCTCTACCTTTAGAGGAGGAATGATTGGTATTTGATAGGTTCTAAGAAAGGAATAGTCACTTTCTTTGGAAATGTAGCTACTGATAGGTTGTCCATACCTCAGTGGTGACCCCACACCCATTGTCATATGAGAAGCTTTGATTGTACCCAGGGAATTAGCAATAACAGTAATAATAATAACAGAGGACACTAAGTTGGAATGGAAACAGGCTGGAGACAGAGGAGTTGAAGAGAGTTAGTAGGGTAGAGATAATCAAAAAACATGCATGCAATCTTGAAATAATATTTTTACTTCATTTTTGAAGTTTTGACACATTTCTCTGCTAATTTTTAAATCTGAACTTTTTAAAAAAATACTAGTTCTCCCCATCGGTTCTGGTTCTGCTTCCGGGTGCTGTCTGCAGAGTGAGTCCCAACACATTCTGTACCAGGCACAGATAAAGTCTGCCTGTCACCATACCCACAGCTACTGCTGAGGGAATGTGCACAGATACCCACCTCCACCTCCAACTGAGTGAACAGATAATGACTGGGATCCCTGAAGAACAGACTCAGACCCAGCCCAGAGGTGAGAATGGGTCACCAGGACCAAGCGCCTACATCCCAGCCAGGGAGGGAGAGTTGAGCTTCCATCGGTTCCGGTTCTGCTTCTGGGACCAGGTGCTGTTTGCAGAGTAGGTCCCAGTGCACACTGTAACAGGCACAGATAAAGTCTGCCTGTCACCATACCAACAGCTGCTACTGAGGGAATTTGCACCACTACACACCTCCACCTCCAACTGAGCAAACGGATAAGGACTGGGGTCCCAAAGGACAGTCTCAGACCCGGCCCAGAGAGGTGACAGGAGGCACACAAGCCAGAGTGCCACAAATGACCAGGAGCCATCTAATCGTGAACCACTGAAGCCATGGGCAAACGTCAGTGCAAAAACTTACATAATAGTACAAAGAACAACAAGGTAACTCCAGAAGAAAGTGGCAATCTTACAAATACAAGACCTGAACTGAGCAATGAAGAGGAAACAGAAGGAAGCAACACCAAAAATTCCTTTTTGATGATCATCGAAGCTCTCAAAGAAGATATGAAAAATAGCCTTAAAGAAATAGAAGAGACTGCAAACAAAAAATTGGAAGAGATGAACAAATCTATGAAAGAAACATGCCAGGAACTACAAACTGAAATAGAAGCAATAAAAAGGCACAAAATGAGGCAAACATGGAAATAGAAAATCTGAAGAAAAAAGCTAGAAACACAGATACAAGCATAACAAAGAGAATTCAAGAGATGGAAGATAGAATCTCTGAAGTGGAAGACTCAGTAGCTCAAATAGATATATCAGTCAGAGAAAATAGTAAAACTAAAAAAGCCATAACTCAAAATGTTCAGGAAATCTGGGACACCATGAAAAGACCTAATTTGAGAATAATAGGAATAGAAGATGGAGAAGAATACCAGCTCAAAGGCACAGATAATGTTTTCAATAAAATCATAGAAGAAAACTTCCCTAACCTGAAGAAGGAAATGCCTATAAAGATACAAGAAGCTTACAGAACACCAAATAGATATGACCCCCCAAAAAAGTCAGCACACCACATTATAATCAAGCCACAAAACTTACAGAACAAAGAAAAAATTTTAAGAGCTGCAAAAGAAAAGGGCCAATTCACATATAAAGGCAGACCCATCAGAATAACGCCTGAGTATTCAATGGAAATGATGAAAGCTAGAAGGGCTTAGACAGAAGTTATACAGACACTAAAAGAGCATGGCTGCCAAACTAGAATACTATACCCTGCAAAATTATCAATCACCATAGATGGAGTAAACAGGGTATTTGAGGACAAAGTCAGACTGAAAGAATATCTATCTACCAATCCAGCACTACAGAGAGTATTACAGGGAAAACTCCAACCTAAGGACCCCAGATGCACCCACGAAATCACAAACAATCAATAATTCCACAGAAGAATACTCCAGAGAAAGGAAATACTGAGAAGTTACCACCAAAAATGGCAGTAAATATGAATCAATGGTCACTAATTTCCCTTAATATCAATGGTCTCAACTCTCCTATAAAATGTCACACACTAACAAGATGGATACAACAACAGAAGCCATCCTTCTGTTGCCTACAAGAAACGCACCTCAACCGCAAAGACAGACACAGGCTTAGAATAAAGGGTTGGGAAAAGATTTTCCAGTCAAATGATCCTAAGAAAAAAGCGAGGGTTGCAATCCTAATATCTAACAAAGTAGACTTTAAGCTAAAAGCAATTAAAAGCGACCAAGATGGTCACTACATATTCATCACAGGAAAAATTGGTCAAGAGGAGATTTCAATCTTAAATATTTATGCCCCTAATATAAGGGTACCTACTTATGTAAAAGAAACATTGCTAAAGCTCAAATCCCACATCAATTCTTACACCCTAATAGTGGGAGACTTCAGTACCCCACTTTCAACCCTGGATGGATCAACCAGACAGAGTTTCAACAGAGAAATAAGGAGTCTAAAAGAGGTTATAGATATATACAGAAGCTTCCACCCAAACGCAAAGGAATATACATATTTCTCAGCTTCTCATGGAACTTTCTCCAAAATTGACCACAAAATTGGTCATAAAGCAAATATCAACAGATACAAAAAAATGGAAATAATCCCTTGTATCATATCAGACCACCAGGGCCTAAAGTTAGAGTTCAACAATATAAAAACCCAAAGAAAGCCTGCCAACTCATGGAAACTAAACATCACTCAGCTGAACCATGTCTGGGTCAAGGAAGAAATTAAGAAAGAAATCAAAGTCTTCCTAGAATTCAATGAAAATGAACCTACAATGTATCCAAACTTGTGGGACACAATGAAAGCAGTCTTAAGAGGAAAATTCATAGCGCTAGATGCCTATATGAAAAACCTAGAGAAATCCCACACAAGAGACCTAACAGCTCAGCTGAAAGCCTTAGAACAATTAGAAGCAAACTCACCAAGAAGGAGTAGATGGCAGGAAATAATCAAACTTAGAGCTGATATCAATACAATTGAAACAAAAAGAACAATACAAAGAATCAACGAATCTAAGAGTTGGTTCTTTGAGAAAGTTAACAAGATAGATAAGCCCTTTCCCAAACTAATCAAAAAACAGAGAGTGTTCAAATCAACAAAATCAGGAATCAAAAGGGGGACATAACAAAAGACACCCAAGAAATACAGAGAATTATCAGATCATATTTTGAAAATCTGTATTCCACAAAAATGGAAAACCTAGAAGAAATGGACAGCTTTCTGGACAGGTATCACCTACCAAAATCAAATAAAGATCAGATTAATTACCTAAACAGGCCTATAACCCATAAGGAAATTGAAGCTGTCATTAAAAAACCTCCCCAAAAACAAAAGACCTGGTACAGATGGTTTCAGTGCCAAATTCTACCAGACATTCAAAGAAGAATTACTACCATTACTCCTCTATTTCACACAGTAGAAACTGAAGGAATATTGCCAAATTCCTTTTATGAGGCCACAATTACCCTAATACCTAAGCCACTCAAAGACACAACAAAGAAGGAGAATTACAGACCAATTTCCCTCATGAATATCGATGCAAAAATTCTCAACAAAATTTTGGCAAACAGTATACAACAATGTATAAAAGATACCATCCACCACGACCAAGTAGGCTTCATCCCAGAAATGTAGGGCTGGTTTAACATACGAAAAACTGTAAATGTTATCCATCATATAAACGAACTAAAGGAACAAAACCACATGATCGTATCCTTAGATGCGGAAAAAGTCTTTGACAAAATCCAACACTCCTTTATGATTAAAGCCCTGGAGAGATCAGGAATACAGGGAGAATATCTAAATATAATAAAAGTGTTTTACAAGAAGCTGACACCCAGTATCAAACTTAATGGAGAAAAACTCAAAGCAATCCCACTAAAATCAGGAACTAGACAAGGATGTCCTCTCTCCCCTTATCTATTCAATATAGTTCTCGAAGTTTTAACTAAAGTAATAAGGGAACGAAAAGAGATTAAGGGGATACAATTTGGAAAAGAGGAAATGAAGCTATGTCTATTTGCAGATGATATGATTGTATACATAAGTGGCCCACAAAATTCTTGTAAGAAACTGCAAGAGCTGATAAACACCTTCAGCAATGTAGCAGGATACAAGAGTAACTCAAAAAAATCAGTAGCCCTTCTATACGCTAAAGATAGAAGAGCTGAAAAAGAAATAAGGGAAACATTACCCTTCATAATAGCTGCAAATAGTATTAAATACCTTGGAGTAACTATAACCAAAGAAGGAACAGACCTATTTGACAAAAATTTTAAATCACTGAAGAAAGGAATTGAAGAGGATATCAGAAAATGGAAAGCTCTCCCATGTTCCTGGATTGGTAGGATCAACATAGTAAAAATGGCAATTCTACCAAAGGCAATCTACAGATTCAATGCACTGCCCATCAAAATCCCAACACAATATTTTATGGACCTTGAAAGAGCAATACTCTATTTCATTTGGAATAACAGGAAAGCCAGGATTGCCAAAACAATTTTACTCACCAAAAGAACCTCAGGAGGTATCACCATGCCTGACTTCAAGTTATACTATAGAGCTACAGTAATAAAAACAATCTGGTAGTGGCATAAAAACAGTCTTGTGGACCAATGGAATATAATTGAGGATCCAGACATTAACCCAAAAACCAATGAAAACCTGGTCTTTGACAAAGAGGCCCAAAACATTCCATGGAAAAAAGATAGTATATGGGTTAGGGTTAGGGTTAGGGTTAGGGTTAGGGTTAGGGTTGGCATAGCTGGATGGATGTGTGTAGAAAAATGCAAATAGATCCGAGCCTGCCACCCTGCACAAAACTCAAATCCAAGTGGACCAAAACCTCAACTTAAACCTAGCCACTTTGAACTTGATAGAAAAGAAAGTGGGAAATACACTTCTAGGAATTGGCACAGATGACCACTTCCTAAATATAACACTGGTGGCACAGACCCTAAGACCAACAATCAATAAGTGGGATCTCCTGAAGCTAGGAAGCTTTTGCAAAGCCAAGGACACTGTCAATAGGACAAAACGGCAGCCTACAAAATGGGAAAAGATTTTCACCAACTCTACAAGTGATAGAGGACTGATCTCCAAGATATATAAAGAGTTCAAGAATCTAGAGCCCAAAACCTTGAATAACCCAATCAAAAAATGGGGTTCATATCTAAAAAGGGAATTCTCACCAGAGGAACTACAAATCACTGAAAGGCACCTGAAAAGGTGCTCTTCATCTTTAGCTATCAGAGAAATGCAAATCAAAACAACTTTGAGATACCACCTAACACCTGTTAGATTGGCTAAGATAAAAGGCACAGATGACAGCCTATGTTGGAGAGGATGTGGAGTAAGGGGAACACTCCTCCATTGTTGGTGGGAGTGTAAGCTTGTTCAGCCACTTTGGAATGCAATATGGCGGTTTCTCAGAAAATTAAGAATCAATCTCCCCAAGGACCCAGCAATACCACTTTTGGGTGTATACCCTAAAGAGGCACATTCACACTCCAAAGGTATTAGCTCAACTATGTTCATAGCAGCATTATTTGTAATAGCAAGAACCTGGAAACAACCTAGATGTTCCTCAACTGAAGAATGGATTAACAAACTGTGGTACATCTACACAATGGAATACTACTCAGCAGTAAGGAAAAATGATATCCTAAAATTCAC
>PVIH01019559.1:0-35000 GCA_004025045.1 Sigmodon hispidus | reverse complement strand
AGGCCACTTTGACTGGCCAAGAACACATTCAATGACCACATCCACAACATGCCACGCACACTTTTACTGTGCATGGCGACTTTCAATGTCCACTCACACCCAAAACCATGAACACATTTACTGGCCACCACAACTTTGACATGCCATGCCCACATTACCACTGCCACAACATGCCTCGCTTCTTTGATTGACCACCCACACTTTGTCTGACCATGCCCACACCAAGCCACACTTACTTTAACTGTACACAGCAACTGTGACTGGACATGGACTCTTTGAGTGACCATGGCCACAATATGCCATGCCCACATTTACTGAATACTCTTTCCAGACCACAAATTCTTTTATTAAAAAAGCCCACTATGACTGGACATGTCCAGTTTGACCGTCCACACACACTTCTCAAGTCCACGTCCACTTTGACAGAGCACATCCAGTTTGACTGACCATGTCCACAATGGATGACCACACCCTCTTCTGACCTCATTTGAATACAGGTGTTTTTCACTTCAGTGGCAAAACATATGTTTCCATCCATAGAGCAATAATAGAGATGTTGCTTTCTCTATTATGTGAACAGATGTGTGTTTTTTCAACATCGATTGTCACATTTTCCTATTCAGGGCATTAAGGGAATTGGTGCTTCCTCTCATCTTTTTAACACATGGGCTTTTCTCTTCAGCGTACACAACTTTTCTTACACAGAGCCTAAAAAGACATGTTGATTCCTCTCCTCGTTTGAACAAATGAACTTTATTTTCAATGTCAATACACATGTTTTCTTACAAAGAGCAATCAGAGAGATGTTTCCTTCTCTCCTTGTTTGAGCACTTGCACTTTTCTCTTCAGCATCAGTACAAACATTTTCTTACACACAGCTTTAAGCAAGATGGTACTTCCTCTCTTCCTTTGTTCAGATGTGTTTTTCTCTTCAGCAACAATACTCACGTTTACTTGCAAAAAGCATTTTGAGTGATGTTTCCTCCACTCCTAGTTTGTACACGTCTTTTTCTCCTCAGCGTCAATACATGCATTTACTTACACAGAGCATGAAGAGCCCTGTTGAGTCCTCTACTTGTTTAAACACATGTGTTTTTCTCTTCAGCGTAAATACACACGTTTTCTTACACAGAGCATTAAGAGATGTTGCTTCCTCTCCTCGTTTGAACACATGTGCTTTTGTCTTCAGCGTCTATACACATGTTTTCTTACATAGAGCATTAAGAGAGAAGTTGCTTCCACTCCACGTTTGAACACATTTGTTTTTCTGGTCTGTGACCATACACACGTTTACTTACAAAGAGCATTAAGAGTGGTGTTGCCTCCACTCCTAGTTTGCACATGTCTATTTCTCTTTAGCGTCACTACACACGTTTACTTATACAGAGGATGAAGAGAGATGTTGAGTCTTCTACTAGGTTAAACACATGTGTTTCTCTCTTCAGCGTAAATACACACATTTTCTTACATATAGCATTAAGAAAGATGTTGCTTCCACTCCTTGTTTGAACACATGTATTTATGTCTTTAGTGACTATACTCACATTTTCTTACACAGAGCATTAGAAATATTGAGCCTTCTTCTTGTTTCAACACATGTGTTTTTATATTCATTGCACATACACATGTATTCTTACAAAGAGCATTAAGAGAGATGTGGCTTCCTGTCCTCGTTTGATCACATGTTTTTTTCTTCATCGTCCATACACACACATTCTTACACAAAGCATTTAGAGAGATGTTGCTTCCTCTACTTGTTTACACACATGTGTTTTTATCTTCAGTGTTGATACACACAATTTCTTACACAAATCATTAGGAAACATGTTACTTATTATTCTCTCTACTTTGTCTGGCCATGTTGAATTTGATTGGCCACAGCCACTTTGAGTTACCATGCCCACACCAAGGTACTCCCACTTTGACCTACCATGGCCACTTTGAATGACCACAACTACACTGGACCACACCCACTTTTTCGGACCATGCTTACACCAAGCCACTCTTACTTTGACTGAATAAGGCCACTTTGACTGGCCAAGAACACGTTCAATGACCTCGTCCACAACATGCCACGCACACTTGTACTGTCCACGGCGACTTTCAATGTCCATGCACACACAAAACCATGAACACTTTTACTGGCCACCACAACTTTGACATGCCATGCCCACATTGACCACTGCCACAACATGCCTCGCTTCTTTGAATGACCACCCACACTTTGTCTGACCATGCCCACACCAAGCCACACTTACTTTAACTGTACTCAGCAACTGTGACTGGACATGGACTCTTTGAGTGACCATGGCCACAATATGCCATGCCCACATTTACTGAATACTTTTTCCAGGCCACAAATTCTTTAATTATAAAAGCTCACTATGACTGGACATGTCCAGTTTGACCGTCCACACACACTTCTCAAGTCCACGTCCACTTTGACAGAGCACATCCACTTTGACTGACCATGTCCACAATGGATGACCACGTCCTCTTGACCTCATTTGAATACAGGTGTTTTTCACTTCAGTGGGAGAACATATGTTTCCATCCACAGAGCAATAATAGAGATGTTGCTTTCTCTATCGTTTAAACAGATGTGTGTTTTTTCAACATCAATTGTCACATTTTCCTACCCAGGGCATTAAGGGAATTGGTGCTTCCTCTCATCCTTTTAAACCATGTGCTTTTCTCTTCAGCGTAAATACACAACTTTTCTTACATAGAGCCTAAAAAGAGATGTTGATTCCTCTCCTCGTTTGATCAAATGTATTTTATATTCAATGTCAATACACATGTTTTCTTACAAAGAGCAATCAGAGAGATGTTGCCTTCTCTCCTCGTTTGAGCACTTGCATTTTTCTCTTCAGCATCAGTACAAACATTTTCTTACACACAGCTTTAAGAGAGATGGAGCTTACTCTCCTCCTTTGTACAGATGTGTTTTTATTTTCAGCGTCACTACTCATGTTTACTTACAAAAAGCATTAAGATTGATGTTTCCTCCACTCCTAGTTTGCACACATCTTTTTCTCTTCAGCGTCAATACATGTGTTTACTTACACAGAGCATGAAGAGTGCTGTTGAGTCCTCTACTTGTTTAAACACATGTGTTTTTCTTTTCAGCGTAAATACACACGTTTTCTTTCACAGAGCATTAAGAGATGTTGGTTCCTCTCCTTGTTTGAACACATGTGTTTTTGTCTTCAGCGTCTATACACATGTTTTCTTACATAGAACATTAAGAGAGATGTTTCTTCCACTACACGTTTGAACACATTTGTTTTTCTGGTCTGTGACCATACACACGTTTACTTACAAAGAGCATTAAGAGTGATGTTGCCACCACTCCTAGTTTGCACATGTCTATTTCTCTTTAGCGTCAGTACACACATTTACTTATACAGAGCATGAAGAGAGATGTTGAGTCCTCTACTTGGTTAAACACATGTGTTTTTCTCTTCAGCGTAAAAACACACATTTTTTAACATATAGCATTAAAAAAGATTTTGCTTCCACTCCTTGTTTGAACACATGTGTTTATGTCTTTAGTGCCTATACACACATTTTCTTACACAGAATATGTGAAATATTGAGCCCTCTTCTTGTTTGAACACATGTGTTTTTATATTCATCGCTCATATACATGTATTCTTACAAAGAGCATTAAGAGAGATGTTGCTTCCTGTCCTTGTTTTATCACATGTTTTTTCTTCATTGTCAATACACTCACATTCTTACACAGAGCATTTAGAGAGATGTTGCTTCCTCTGCCAGTTTACACACATGTGTTTTTATCTTCAGTATTGATACACACATTTTCTTACACAGATCATTAGGAAACTTGTTACTTATTATTCTCACCACTTTGTCAGGCCACGTCCACCTTGATTGGTCACAGCCACTTTGAATTACCATGCCCTCATCAAGCCACTCCCACTTTGACTGGCCATGGCCACTTTGAATGACCACAGCTACACCGGACCACGCCCACTTTTTCTGACCATGCTTACACCAAGCCACTCTTACTTTGACTGAATAAGGCCACTTTGACTGGCCAAGAACACGTTCAATGACCTCGTCCACAACATGCCACGCACACTTTTACTGTCCACGGTGACTTTCAATGTCCACGCACACACAAAATCATGAACACTTTTACTGGCCACCACAACTTTGACATGCCATGCCCACATTGACCACTGCCACAACATGCCTTGCTTCTTTGATTGACCACCCACACTTTGTCTGACAATGCCCACACCAAGCCACACTTACTTTAACTGTACACAGCAACTGTGACTGGACATGGAATCTTTGAGTGACCATGGCCACAATATGCCATGCCCACATTTACTGTATACTCTTTGCAGGCCACAAATTCTTTAATTATACAAGCCCACTATGACTGGACATGTCTAGTTTGACTGTCCACACACACTACTCAAGTCCACGCCCACTTTGACAGAACTCACCCATTTTGACTGACCATTCCTACAATGGCTGACCATGCCCTCTTCTGGCCTCATTTGAACAAATTTACTGGCCATGCCACCTTAGAATGGCCACACCCACTTTGACAGAACTCACTCACTATGACTGTCCTCGGCCACTTTGACCATAGCCACAACATGCCACGTATCTTTGATTGACCACACCCACTTTGACTGAAGGTGCCCATACCAAACCACGTACATGTTTCCTGTCCACAGCGACTTTAAATGTCCATGCCCATACAAAAATAAAACACTTTTACTGGCCACAACAACCTTGACTCGCCATGCCAGCTTTGACCACTGCCACAGCATGCCACGCTTTCTTTGATTAACCACACCCACTTTGACTGACCATGCCCACAAACAAAGCACGCCCACTTTTACTGGTCATGGCCACCATGAATGACCACGCCCACACAGACCCAAGAATACTTTTACCGGCGACGCCACAATTGCCTGGCCATGCAACATTTTACTAAACTCTCAGTCTTTCACTGTCCACAGCCACTTTGACCAGGGCCACAACATGCCATGTTTTTTTGATTGACCACACCCACATTGACTGACCATGCCCAAAACAAATCATGCACACTTTTACTGGCCATGGCCACCATGGATGACCACGCCCACACAGACCCAAGAACACTTTTACTGGCCATGCCATGTTTGACTGGCCATGCCCACTTTTACTGATCTTACCCACTTTCACTCTCCACAGCCACTTTGACCACTTCCACAACATGCCACATATTTTGATTGACCACACCCACTTTGACTGATCATGTCCACACCAAACCATGCACAACTTTACTGGCCATGGCCACCATTATTGACCTTGCATTCACAGATCCAAGAACACTTTTACCAGCCATGCCACATTTGCAGGGACACGATCACTTTTACTGCATTTGCCCACTCTCAGTGTCCACGGCCACTTTGACCATGGCTACAACATGCCATGTTTCTTTGATTGACCACACCCACTTCGACTGACCATGCCTGCACCAAACCACGCCCACTCTTGCTGGCCACACCCACTATGAATTACCACACTCACACAATACCACAAACACTTTTAACGGCCACGGCAACTTTGATTCGCCACGCCCACTTTGACCACTACCAAATCATGCCACACATTCTTTGATTAACAAAACCACTTTGATTAACTATGCCCACACCAAACCACACTCACTTTTACTGGACACGACCAGTATGAATGACTATGCGCACACAATACCTCGAACACTTTTACCGGCCATGACAACAATGAATGACCACTCCCACTTTAAAGGGCCATGCCAATGTTGACTCAAAATGTCCACACCAAGCCATGCCCACTTTGACCGAACTCACCCACTTTGACTATCCACAGCCACAGTGACCACGGCCACAACATGCCACACCTTCTTTGATTGACCACAGCCACTTTGAATGACCACGCCCAGAGGAAACCACACCGAATTGATTGGCCATGGCCACTATGAATGACCATGACCACAACAGGCCATACCCACTTTCATTGACCAAGCCCATTTCCACTGGCCATGCACACTTTGACTGACCACGGCTACAACAGGTCACAGTCACGTTGTCTGACCATGCCCACACACACCAAGCCATGCTGACTTTAACTACACGAAGCCACTGTGACTGGACATGGACACTTTGACTGACCATGGCCACAATATGCCACGCTCCCATTTATCAAATACTCTTTCCAGGCCACAAATTCTTTAAATAAACAAGCCTGTGACTGGACATGTCCAGTTTGACTATCCACACACACTTTTCAAGTCCAAGTCCACTTTGACAGAGCACACCCACTTTGACTGATCATGCCCACAATGGCTGAACACGCCCTCTTCTGGCCTCATTTGAATACATGTGTTTTTCACGTCAGCGGGAGAACATATGTTTCCTTCCACAGAGCATTAATAGAGATGTTGCTTTCTCTATTGTTTGAACAGATGTCCTTTTTTCTTCAACATCAATATTCACGTTTTCCTACCAGAGCATTAAGGGAGATGGTGCTTCCTCTCCTCGTTTGAACACATGTATTTTATTTTCAATGTCAATACACATGTTTTCTTACACAGAGCAATCAGAGAGATGTTGCCTTCTCTCCTCATTTGAACACTTGCATTTTTCTCTTCAGCATCAGTACAAACATTTTCTTACACACAGCTTTAAGAGAGATGGTGCTTCCTGTCCTCCTTTGTACAGATGTGTTTTTCTCTTCAACCTCAATACTCACGCTTGTTTACAAAAAGCATTAAGAGAGATGTTGCCTCCACTCCTAGTTTGCACACATCTTTTTCTCTCCAGCATCAATACACATGTTTACTTGCACAGAGCATGAAGAGAGTTGTTGGTCCTCTACATGTTTAAACACATGTGTTTTTCTCTTCAGTGTAAATACACTGGGCGTGGACAGTTGAAGTGGGTGTGGTTAATTAAAGAAACTTGGCATGTTCTGGCAGTGGTCAAAGTGGCTGTGAACAGTAAATGTGGGTGAGTTCAGTCAAAGTGGGCATGGCCAGTCTAAGGTGGCATGTCCAGTAAAATGGTTCGTGGTATTGTGCAAGTGGTCTTTCATAGTGGCAATTGGAAAGTAAAAGATGTCTTGGATTTGTGTTGGCATGTTCAAAAATAAAAGAAAGCTGGCATGTAGTAGCCTTGGTCAAAGGGAGCGTGGTCATGCAAAGTTGGTGTGGCCAGTAAAATTGTTCATGGTATTATATGCGCATGGTCATTCATAGTGTCCGTGGCCAGTGAAACTTGGCATGGTTTGGAGTGGGCGTTGTCAGTCACAGTGGTTGTGGTCAAAGAAACGTGGCATGTTGTGGCCGTGGTCAAAGTGGCCGTGGACATTCAAAGTGGGTGAGTTCTGTTAAAGTAGGCATGGTCAGTCAAATGTGGCATGGCCGATAAAAGTGCTCTTGGTTCTGTGTGGGCGTGGTCATTCATGGTGGCCGTGGCCAGTAAAAGTGGGCATGGTTTGGTGTGGGCATGGTCAGTCAAAGTGGGTGTTGCTAATCAAAGAAAGTGTGCCACATTGTGGCAATGGTGAAAGTGGGCGTGGCGAATCAAAGTTTCCGTGGCCAGGAAAAGTATTCATGGTTCTCTGTGGGCGTGGTCATTGAAATCTGCCTTAGACAGTGAAAGTGTGCATGGTTTTGTGTGGGCGTGGTCATTGAAAGTCGCCATGGACAGTAAAAGTGAGCGTGGCATGTTGTCGACATGCTCATTCAATGTGTTCATGGCCAGTCAAAGTGGCCTCATTCAGTGAAAGTAAGAGTGGTTTGGTGTGGGCATTGTCAGAATAAGTGGCCGTCTTCCAATGTAGCCGTGATCATTCAAAGTGTCCATGGCCAGTCAATGTGGGAGAGGCTTGGTGCGGGCATGTTAAGTCAAAGTGGCCGTGGCCAATCATAGTGGACCAGGCCCGACAAAGTGGAGAGAATAGTAACTAACATGTTTCCTAATGCTCTGTGTAAGGAAATGTGTGTATTGACGCTGAAGGTAAAAACACGTGTGTAAGAAAGTAGAGGAAGCATCATCTCTCTAAACGCTATGTGTAAGAATGTGTGTGTATGGACGATGAAGAAAAAAACATATGTGATCAAACGAGGACAGGAAGCAACATCTCTCTTAATGCTCTTTGTAAGAATACATGTGTACGTGTGATGAATATAAAAACACATGTATTTAAACAAGGAGAGGGTTCAACATTTCTAATGCTCTGTGTAACAAAACGTGTGTATTGGCACTGAAGACATAAACACGTGTTCAAACGAGGAGTGGAAGCAACATCTTTTTTAATGCTCTATGTAAGAAAACATGTGTATAGATGCTGAAGACAAAAACACATGTGTTCAAACGAGGAGAGGAACCCAGACCTCTTAATGCTCTGTGTAAGAAATCATGTGTATTTACGCTGAAGAGAAAAACACATGTGTTTAAACGAGTGGAGGACTCAACAACTCTCTTCATGCTCTGTGTAATTAAACGTGTGTATTGACGCTGAAGAGAAAAAGACGTGTGCAAACTAGGAGTGGAGGCAACATCACACTTAATGCTCTTTGTAAGTAAATGTGTGTATGATCACAGACCAGAAAAAAAGTGTGTTCAAATGAGGAGAGGAGGCAACATCTCTCTGATTGCTCTTTGTAAGAAAACATGTATATTGACATTGAAAATAAAATACATGTGTTCAAACGAGGAGATGAAGCAATACCTCTTTTTAGGATCTGTGTAAGAAAAGTTGTGTATTTAAGCTGAAGAGAAAACCACATGTGTTAAAAAGAGGAATGGAAGCACCATCTCCCTTAAGGCTCTGGGTAGGAAAACATTTCTATTGATGTTGAACAAAAAACATATCTGTTCAAACGATAGAGAAAGCTACATCTCTATTAATGCTCTGTCGAAGGAAACATGTTCTCGCGCTGAAGTGAAAAACACATGTATTCAAATGAAGCCAGGAGAGGGCTTGGTCAGCCATTGTCGGCATGGTCAGTCAAAGTGGGTGTGTTCTGTCAAAGTGGTCGTGGACTTGAGAAGTGTGTGTGGACAGTGAAACTGGACATGTCCAGTCGTAATGGGCTTGTTTAATTAAAGAATTGTTGGCCGGGAAAGAGTATCCAGTAAATGTGGGCATGGCATATTGTGGCCATGATCACTCAAAGAGTCCATGTCCAGTCACAGTCGCTGTGTGCAATAAGTGACCATGGCTTGGTGTGGGAGTGGTCAGACAAAGTGGCTTTGACCTGTTGTAGCCGTGGTCAAAGTGTGCATGACCAGTAGAAATCGGCTTGGTCAATTAAAGTGGTTTTGGCCCGGTGTGGGCGTGATCAATCAAAGTGGGTGTGGTCAATCAAAGAAACGTGGCATGTTGCGGCCATGGTCAAAGTGGCTGTGGACAGTCAAAGTGGGCAAGTTCAGTAAAAGTGGGCATGGCCAGTAAAACTTGGCATGGCCAGTAAAAGTGTTCTTGGTTCTGTGTTGGCGTGGTCATTCATGGTGGCTGTGGCAATTAAAACTGGGCGTGGTTTGGTGTGGGCATGGACAGTAAAAGTGGGTGTTGTTAATCAAAGAAAGCATGGCATGTTGTGGCTGTGGTCACAGTGGCCGTGGATAGTCAAAGTTTGCAAGTTCTGTAAAAGTGGGCGTGGCCAGCCAAATGTGGCATGACCTGTAATAATCTCGTGGTTCTGTGTGGGTGGGGTCATTCATGGTGTCCATAGACAGTAAAATTGGGCGTGGTTTGGTTTGGACATGGTCAGTCAAAATGGGTGTTGTTAATCAAAGAAAGCGTGGAACATGGTGTCCATGGTCAAAGTGGCCATGGACTGTCAAAGTGGGCGAGGTCAGTCAAAGTTGCCGTGGCCAATAAAAGTGTGCATGGTTTGGAGTGGGCGTGGTCATTCGAAGTGTGTCTGGTCAATCAAAAAAACGTCACATGTTCTGGCCATGGTCAAAGTGGCCGTGGACAGTAGAAGTGGGCGAGGTCATTTAAAGTGGGTGTGGCCAAGCAGACGTTGCATGGCCGGTAAAAGTATTCTTGGTTCTGTGCTTGTGTGGTCATTCATGGTGGCTGTAGCCATTAAAAGTGGTCGTGGTTTGGTTGGACGTGGTCAGTCAAAATGTGTGTTTTAATCAAAGAAAGTGTGGCTTGTTGTGCCAGTGGTCAAAGTGGCCCTGGTGAGTCATAATTGTCATGGCCAGTGGAAGTGTGATTTTGTGTGGGTGTCGTCATTGAAATTTTCCATGGACAGGAAAATTGAGCTTGATTTGGTGTGGACGTGTTCAGTCATAGTGGGTGTGGTCAATCAAAGAAACATGGCATGTTCTGGCCGTAGTCAAAGTGGCTGTGGACAGTAAATGTGGGTGAGTTCAGTCAAAATGGGCGTGGCCAGTCTAAGGTGGCGTGGCCAGTAAAATGGTTTGTGGTATTGTGTGCACTTGGTCATTCATAGTGGCCTTGGAAAGTAAAAGTTGTCTTGGATTGGTGTTGACATGTTCAAACATAAAAGAAACCTGGCATGTAGTGGCCTTGGTCAAAGGGAGCGTGGCAATGCAAAGTTGGCGTGGCCAGTAAAATGTTCGTGGTATTGTGTGCGCATGGTCATTCATAGTGTCTGTGGCCAGTGAAACTGGGCATGCTTTGCTGTGGGCACGGTCAGTCATAGTTGGTGTGGACAAAGAAACGTGGCATGTTGTGGCCGTGGTCAAAGTGGCCGTGGACATTCAAAGTGAGTGAGTTCTGTTAAAGTGGGCGTGGCCAGTCAAACATGACGTGGCCGTAACAAATGTTCTTAGTTCTGTGTGGGCATGGTAATTCATGGTGGCCGTGGGCAGTAAAAGTGGGCGTGGTTTGGTGTGGGCGTGGTCAGTATAAGTAGTTGTGGTCAATTTAAGAAAGTGTGGCAAGTTGTGGCAGTGGTCAAAGATGGCATGGCGAGTCAAGGTTGTTGTGGCCAGTAAAAGTGTTTGTGGTTTTGTATGGGCATGGTCATTGAAAGTTGCTCTGGATAGGAAAAGTGTGCATGGTTTGGTGTGGGCATTTTCAGTCAAAGTGGGTGTGGTCAATCAAAGATATGTTGCATGTTGTGGCTGTGGTCAAAGTGGCAGTGGACAGTCATAGTGGGTGAGTTCAGTCCAAGTGTGTGTGGCTTGTCTGAGGTGGCGTGGCCACTAAAATTGTTCATAGTGTTGTGTGCACGTGGTCATTCACAGTGGCCTTGGAAAGTAAAAGTGGGCTTGGTTTGGTGTGGGCATTTTCAATGTCAAAAAAGCGTGGCATGTTGTGGCTGTGGTCAAAGTGGCTGTGGACAGTCATAATGGGTGAGTTCAATAAACGTGGGCGTGGCCAGTCAAACATGGCATGGCCGGTAAAAGTGTTCTTGTATCTGTGTGGGTGTGGACATTCATGGCTGCCGTGGCCAGTAAAAGTGGTTGTGGGTTGGTGTGGGAGTGGTCACTCAAAGTGTGTGTGGTCAGTCAAAGAATTGTGGCATGTTGTGGCTGTGGTCCAAGTGGCTTTGGACAGTGAAAGTGGGCAAGTTCAGTAAAAGAGGGTGTGGACAGACAAACGTGGCGTGGCCGCTAAAAGTTTTCTAGGATCTGTGTGGGCATGATCATTCACAGAGGCCTTGGCCAATAAAAGTTTGGTGTGGGCATGGACTGTCAAAGTTGGTGTGGTCAATCAAAGAAATGTGGCATGTTGTGGCCATGATCAAAGTGGAAGTGTACAGTCAAAGTGGACGAGTTCAGTAAAATGGGCATGGCCAGTGAAACGTGATGTGGCCGGTAAAAGTGTTCTTGGATATGTGTGGGCATAGTCATTCATGGTCCCTGTGGCCAGTAAAAGTGGGCTTGGTTTTGTGTGGGCGTATTCAGTCAAAGTAGGTGTGGTCAATCAAAGAAATGTGGCATGTTGTGGCCGTGGTTAAAGTGTCCATGGACAGTGAAAGTGGGTGAGTTCAGTAAAAGTATGTGTGTCCAGTCAAACATGGCATGGCCGGTAAAAGTGTGTGTGGACAGTCAAACTGGACATGTCCAGTCATAGTGGGCTTGTTTAATTAAATTATTTGTGGCCTGGAAAGAGTATTGAGTAAATGTGGGCATTGCATATTGTGGCCATGGTCAGTCAAAGAGTCCATGTCCAGTGACAGTGGCTGCGTGCAGTGAAAGTCAGTGTGGTTTGGTGGCATGGTCAGACAAAGTGGCTGTGACCTGTTGTAGCCATGGTGAGTCAAAGTGTGCAAGGCCAGTGGAAATGGGCTTGGTCATTCAAAGTGGGTATGGCCTGTTATGGGCATGGGCATTCATAGTGGCTGTGGCCAGTCAAATTAGGCGTGGTTTTGTGTGGGCGTGATCAGTCCATGTGGATGTGGTGAATCAAAGAAACTTGGCATGTTGTGGCTGTGCTCAAAGTGGCCGTGGACAGTTAAAGTGGGCAAGTTCAGTAAAAGAGGGTGTGGCCAGCCAAACCTATCATGGTCACTAAATGTGTTCTTGGATCTGTGTGGGCGTGATCATTCATGGTGGCCATGGCCAATAAAAGTGGGCCAGGTTTGGTGTGGGCATGGTCTGTCAAAGTTGGTGTGGTCAATCAATGAAACGTGGCATGTTGTGGCCGGGATCAAAGTGGTCGTGGACAGTCAAAGTGGGCAAGTTCAGTAAAATGGGCGAGGCCAGTGAAACGTGGTGTGGCCGCTAAATGTGTTCTTGGATCTGTGTGGGCGTAGTCATTCATGGTCTCTGTGGCCAGTAAAAGTAGGCGTGGTTTTGTGTGGGCATAGTCACTGAAAGTGGTTTGGTCAATCAAAGAAACGTGGCATGTTGTGCCCACGGTTAAAGTGTCCGTGGACTGTGAAAGTGGGTGAGTTCAGTAAAAGTGGGCGTGTCCAGTCAAATGTGGCATGGCCGGTAAAAGTGTTCTTGGCTCTGTGTAGGCATGGTTATTCATGGTGTTCGGGGCCAGTAAACGTAGGTGTGGTTCTGTGTGGGCATGGTCAGTCAAAGTGGGTGTGGCCAATCAAAGAAGGCAGGAAATATTGTGGCAATGGTCAAAGTGGCCGTGGACATTCAAAATGGGTGAATTCAAAACACGTGGGCGTGACCAGTCAAACATGGCGTGGCCGGTAAAACTGTTCTTGGTTCTGTGTGGGCATGGTTATTCATGGTGGTCTTCGCCAGGAAAAGTAGGCGTGGCTTGGTATGGGTGTGGTCAGTCAAAGTTGGTGTGGTCAATCAAAGAAACATGGCATGTTGTGGCCATTATCAAAGTGGCCGTGGAGAGTCAAAGAGGTGGAGTTCAGTAAAATGGGCTTGGCCAATGAAACGTGTTTTGGCTGGTAAAAGGGTTTTTGGATTTGTCTGGGAGTAGTCATTCATGGTCCCTGAGTCCAGTAAAAGTGGGCGTGGTTTTGTGTGGGCGAAGTCAGTTAAAGTGGGTGTGGTCAATCAAAAACACGTGGCTTGTTTTGGCCGTGGTTATAGTGTCTGTGTACAGTGAAAGTGGGTTAGTGCAGTAAAAGTGGGCGTGTCCAGTCAAAAGTGGTGTGGCCGGTAAAAGTGTTCTTGTATCTGTGTGAGTATTGGCATTCATGGTTGCCATGGCCAGTAAAAGTAGTTGTGAGTTGGTGTGGGAGTGGTCATTCAAAGAGGGTGTGGTCAATCAAATAAACATGGCATGTTGTGGCTGTGGTCAAAGTGGCCGTGGACAGTGAAAGTGGGAAAGTTCAGTAAAAGAGGGTGAAGCCAGCCAAACGTGGCGTGGCCACTAAAAGTGTTCTTGGATCTGTGTGGGCATGATCATTCATGGTTGCCGTGGCCAATAAAAGTGGGCGTGGTTTGGTGTGAACATGGTCTGTCAAAGTTGGTGTGGTAAACCAAAGAAACGTGGTATGTGGTGGCCGTGATCAAAGTGGCCGTGGACAGTCAAAGTGGGCGAGTTCCGTAAAATGGGCATGGCCATTGAAACGTGATGTGGCCAGTAAAAGTGTTCTTGTATCTGTGTGGGCGTAGTCATTTATGGTCCCTGTGGCCATTAAAAGTGGGCATGGTAGTGTGTGGGCATAGTGAGTCAAAGTGGGTGTGGTCAATCAAAGAAACGTGGCATGTTGTGGCCGTGGTTAAAGTGTCTGTGGACATTGAAAGTGGGTGAGTTCAGTAAAAGTGGGCTTGTCCAGTCAAACATGGCGTGTAAGGTAAAAATTTTCTTGGATCTGTATGGGCATGGTTATTCATGATGGTAGTGGCCAGTAATAGTGGAAGGGGTTTGGTGTGGGCACGGTCAGTCAAAGTGGGTGTGGTCAATCAAAGATGGGGTGGCATGTTTAGGCTGTGGTCAAAGTGGCCATGGACAGTAAAAATGGACGAGTTCAATAAACGTGGGTGTGGTCAGTCAAATGTTGCGTGGCAGGTAAAAGTGTTCTTGAATCTGTGTGGCTGTGGACATTCATGGTTGCCGTGGCCCGTAAAAGTGGTTGTGGGTTGGTGTGGGAGAGGTCAGTCAAAGTGGGTTTGGTCAATCAACGAAAGGTGGCATGTTGTGGCTGTGGTTAAAGTGTCCATGGACAGTGAAAGTGGGTGAGTTCAGTACAAGTGGGCATGTCCAGTCAAACGTGTTGTGGCCGGTAAAAGTGTTCTTGCATCTGTGTGGGCATGGTTATTCATGGTGGTCGTGGACAGTAAAAGTGGGCGTGGTTTGGTGTGGGTGTGGTCAGTCAAACTGGGTGTGGTCAATCAAAGAAACGTGGCATTTGTGCCCGTGGTAAAAGTGGGCATGGCCTGTCAAAGATGGCTTGGCCGTTAAAAGTGTCCTTGGTATTTTGTGGGCGTCATCATTCATAGTGGCAGTGGCAGGTAAAAGTGGCTGTGGTTTCGCGTGGGTGTGGTCAGTCAATGTGTTTGTGGCATATTGTAGACGTCATCTGTCAACGTGTCTGTGGCCAGTCAAAGTGGTCTTATTCAGTCAAAGTAACTAATAAAAACACATGTGTGTTAACAAGTAGAGGAAGCAACATCTCTCTAAAAGCTCTGTGTAAGAATGTGTGTGTATGGACCATGAAGAAAAAAATATATGTGATCAAACTAGGACAGGAAACTACATCTCTCTTAATACTATGTGTTAGACTACATGTTTCCGGCGATGATGATAAAAAATCCACTGTTTATACAAGGAGATGGCTCAACATTTCTAATGCTCTGTCTAAGAAAAAGTGTGCATTGGCCCTGAAGAAAAAAACACATGTATTCACACAAGAAAAGAAAGCAACATCTCTCTTAATGCTCTGTGTAAGTAAACGTGTGTATTGACTCTGGAGGGAAAAAGACGTGTGCAAACTAGGAGTGGAGGAAACATCTCTCTTAATGCTTTTTGTAAGCAAACATGAGTATTGACGATAAAGAGAAAAACACATCTGTATAAAGGAAGAGAAAGCAGAATCTGCCTTGAAGTTCTATGTAACGACATGTTTGTACTGATGCTGAAGATAAAAATGCAAGTGTTCAAACGAGGAGAGAAGACAACATCTCTCTGATTGCTCTGTGTAAGAAAACATGTGTATTGACATTGAAAATAAAATACATGTGTTCAAACAATAGAGAAAGCAACATCTCTTTTTTATGCCCTGTGTAAGAAAAGTTGTGTATTAACACTGAAGAGCAAAGCACATGTGTTAAAAGGAGGAGAGGAAGCACCATCTCCGTTAATGCTCTGGGTAGGAAAACGTGACTATTGATGTTGAAGAAAAAAGCACATCTGTTCAAACGATAGAGAAAGCAACATCTCTATTAATGTTCTGTGGAAGGAAAGATATGTTCTACCACTGACGTGAAAAACACATGTATTCAAATGAGGCCAGAAGAGGGCGTGGTCAGCCATTGTGGGAATTCTCAGTCAAAGTGGCTGTGCTCTGTCAAAGTGGGCTTGGAATTGAAATGTGAATGTGGACAGTCAAACTGGACATGTCCAGTCATAGTGGGCTTGTTGAATTAAAGTATTTGTGGGCTGAAAAGAGTATTGAGTAAATGTGGGCGTGGCATATTGTGGCCATGGTCAGTCAAAGAGTCCATGTCCAGTCACAGTTTCTGTGTGCAGTGAAAGTCAGCATGGCTTGGTGGTGTGGTCAGACAAAGTGGTTGTGACCTGTTGTAGCCGTGGTCAGTCAAATTGTGCAAGGCCAGTGGAAATGGGCTTGGTCATTCAAAGTGGGTATGGCCTGTTATGTTCATGGTCATTCATAGTGGCTGTGACCAGTCAAAGTAGGCGTGGTTTTGTGTCGGCGTGGTCAGCCAAAGTGGGTGTGGTCAATTAAAGAAGGCGTGGCATGTTGTGGCTGTGGTCAAAGTTTACTTGTACAGTCAAAATGGGCGAGTTCAATAAACGTCAGCATGGCCAGTCAAATGTTGCGTGGCAGGTAAAAGTGTTCTTGTATCCATGTGGGTGTGGACATTCATGGTTGTTGTGGCCAGTAAAAGTGGTTGTGGGTTGGTGTGGGAGTGGTCAGTCAAAATGGTTGTGGTCAATCAAAGAAACGTGGAATATTGTGGCTGTGGTCAACATGGCTGTGGGCAGTGAAAGTGGGCAAGTTCAGTAAAAGAGGGTGTGGCCAGTCAAACGTGGCGTGGCTGCAAAAACTGTTCTTGGATCTTGTGGGCATGATCATTCATGGTGGCTGTGGCCAATAAAAGTGGGCATGGTTTGGTGTGGGCGTGGTCTGTTAAAGTTGGTGTGGTCAATCAAAAAAACATGGCATCTTGTCGCCGTGGTCAAGGTGGGCGTGGCCTGGCAAAGATGGCGTGGCCGTTAAAAGTGTTCATGGTACTGTGTGGGTGTCATCATTCATAGTAGCAGTGGCAGGTAAAAGTGGCCATGGTTGGGGGTGGGTGTGGTCAGTCAATGTGTACATGGCATATTGTGGACGTCATCTGTAAACGTGTCTGTGGCCAGTCAAAGTGGCCTTATTCAGTCAATGTAACTAATAAAAAAACATGTGTGTTAACAAGGGAGGAAGCAACATCTCTCTAAATGCTCTATGTAAGAATGTGTGTGTATGGACCATGAAGAAAAAATCATATGTGATCAGACGAGGACAGGAAACTACATCTCTATTAACGCTATGTGTTAGAAAACATGTTTCTGGCAATGAAGTTAAAATCCCATCTGTTTATTCAAGGAGAGGGCTCAACATTTCTAATGCTCTGTGTAAAAAAATGTGTGCATTGGCCCTGAAGAAAAAAACACATGTGTTTAAACAAGGAAAGGAAGCAACATCTCTCTTAATGCTCTTTGTAAGTAAACGTGTGTATGGTCACAGACCAGAAAAACAAATGTGTTGAAACGAGGAGTGGAAGCAACATCTCTCTTAATGCTCTATGTAAGAAAACATGTGTATAGACGTTGAAGACAAAAACACATGTGTTCAAACGAGGAGAGGAACTAACATCTCTTAATTCTCTGTGTAAGAAAACTTGTGTATTTACGCTGAAGAGAAAAACTCATGTGTTTAACCAAGTAGAGGACTCAACAACTCTCTTCATGCTCTGTGTAAGTAAACGTGTGTATTGACGCTGGAGAGAAAAAGACATGTGCAAACTAGGAGTGGAGGAAACATCTCTCTTAATGCTTTTTGTAAGCAAATGTGAGTATTGACGATGAAGAGAAAAACACATCTGTACAAAGGAAGAGAAAGCAATATCTGCCTTGAAGATCTATATAAGAACATGTTTGTACTGATGCTGAAGAGAAAAATGCAAGTGTTCAAACGAGGAGAGAAGGCAACATCTCTCTGATTGCTCTGTGTAAGAAAACATGTGTATTGACATTGAAAATAAAATATATGTGTTCAAACGTTAGAGCAAGCAACATCTCTTTTTAAGCCCTATGTAAGAATAGTTGTGTATTAACGCTGACGAGAAAAGCACATGTGTTAAAAGGAGGAGAGGAAGCACCATCTCCCTTAGTGCTCTGGGTAGGAAAACGTGACTATTGATGTTGAAGCAAAAAGCACATCTGTTCAAACGATAGAGAAAGCAATATCTCAATTAATGCTCTGTGGAAGGAAACATATGTTCTATAACTGACGTGAAAAACACATGTATTCAAATGAGGCCAGAAGTGATCGTGGTCAGCCATTGTGGGCATTATCAGTCAAAGTGGCTGTGCTCTGCCAAAGTGGGCTTGGAATTGAAATGTGTGTGTGGACAGTCAAACTGGACATGTCCATTCATAGTGGGCTTGTTCAGTTAAAGTATTTGTGGCCTGGAAAGAGTATTGAGTAAATGTGGGCATGGCATATAGTGGCCATGGTCAGTCAAAGAGTCCATGTCCAGTCACAGTGTCTGCGTGCAGTGAAAGTCAGCATGGCTTGGTTGCGTGGCCAGACAAAGTGACTGTGACCCGTTGTAGCAGTGTTCAGTAAAAGTGTGCAAGGCCAGTGGAAATGGGCTTAGTCAATCAAAGTGGGTATGGACTGTTATGGTCCTGGTCATTCATAGTGGCTGTGGTCAGTCAAAGTAGGCATGGTTTTGTGTGGTCTTGGTCAATCAAATTGGGTATGGTCAATCAAAGAAGGTGTGACATGTTGTGGCTGTGGTCAAAGTGGCCTTGGACAGTCAAAATGGGTGAGTTCAATAAACGTCGTCATGGCCAGTCAAATGTGGCGTGGCCCATAAATGTGTTCTTGTATCTGTGTGGTTGTGGACATTCATGTTTGCTGTGATCAGTAAAAGTGGTTGTGGTTTGGTGTGGAAGTGATCTGTCAAAGTGGGTGTTGTCAATCAAAGAATTGTGGCATGTTGTATCTGTGGTGAAAGTGACCGTGGACAGTGAAAGTGGGCAAGTTCAGTAAAAGAGGGTGTGGCCAGCGAAACATGGCATGGCCGCTAAAAGTATTCTTGGATCTGTGTGAGCGTGATCATTCATGGTGGCCGTGGCCAATAAAAGTGGGCGATGTTTGGTTTTGGCATGGTCTGTCAAAGTCGGTGTGGTCAATCAAAGAAACATGGCATGTTGTGGCCATGGTCAAAGTGCCCATGGACAGTGAAAGTGAGCGAGTTCTGTAAAATGGGTGTGGCCAGTGAAACGTGGCATGGCCGATAAAAGTGTTCTTGAACTGTGTGGGCGTAGTCATTCATGGTCCCTGTGGCCAGTAAAAGTGGGTGTGGTTTTGTGTGGACATAGTCAGTAAAAGTGGGTGTGGTCAATCAAAGAAATGTGGCATGTTGTGGCCATGGTTAAAGTGTCCGTGGACAGTGAAAGTGGGTGAGTTCAATAAACGTGGGCGCGGCCAGTGAAACATGGCTTGGCCCATAAAAGTGTTCCTTTATCTGTGTGGGTGTGGACCTTCATGGTTGCCTTGGCTAGAAAATGTGGTTGTGGGTTGGTGTGGGAGTGGTCAGTCAAAGTGTGTGTGGTTAATCAAAGTAACGTGGCATGTTTGGCTGTGGTCAAAGTGGCCATGGACAGTGAAAGTGGGTGAGTTCAGCAAAAGAGGTTGTGGCCAGCCAAACATGGCCTGGCCATTAAAAGTGTTCTTGGATCTGTGTGGGCATGATCATTCATGGTGGCCGTGTCCAATAAAAGTGGGCGTGGTTTGGTGTGGGCATGGTCTGTCAAAAGTGGTGTGGTCAATCGAAGAAACGTGGCATATTGTGGCCATGATCATAGTGGCCGTGGACAGTTAAAGTGGGCGAGTTCAGTCAAAGTGGGCGTGGCCAATCTAAGGTGGCATGGCCAGTAAAAGGGTTCGTGGTATTGTGTGCACGAGGTCATGCATAGTGGGCTTGGAAAGTAAAAGTCGTCTTGGATTGCTGTTGGCATGTTCAAAAATAAAAGAAAGCAGGCATGTAGTGGCCTTGGTCAAAGAGAGCATGGCCATGTAAAGTTGGCATGGCCAGTAAAATGTTTGTGGAATTGTGTGCGCGTGGTCATTCATAGTGTCTGTGGCCATTGAAACTGGACGTGATTTGGTGTGGGCATGTTCAGTCACAGTGGGTATGGTCAAAGAAACGTGGCATGTTGTGGCCATGGTCAAAGTGGCCATGGACATTCAAAGTGGGTGAGTTCTGTGAAAGTGGGCGTGGCCAGTCAAACGTGGCATGGCCGATAATAGTGTTCTTGGTTCTGTGTGGGTGTAGTCATTCATGGTGGCCGTGGCCAGTAAAAGTGGGCGTGGTTTGGTGTGGGCATGGTCAGTCAAATTGGGTGTTGATAGTCAAAGAAAGAGTGGCGCATTGTGGCAATGGTCAAAGTGGGCGTGGCCAGTCTAAGGTGGCATGGCCAGGAAAATTGTTCGTGGTATTGTGTGCATGTGGTCATTCATAGTGTCCATGGCCAGGGAAGGTGGGCATGGTTTGGTGTGGGCGTGGTCAGTCACTGTGGGTGTGGTCAAGAAACGTGGCATGTTGTGGCTGTGGTAATAATGTTCGTGGTTAAAGTTTGCAAGGTCTGTAAAAGAGGGCGTGGCCAGCCAATCGTGGCATGGCCCGTAATATTGTTCGTGGTTCTGTGTGGGCGTGGTCATTCATGGTGTCCATAGCCAGTAAAAGTTGGCATGTTTTGGTGTGGGCATGGTCAGTCAAAGTGGGTGTTGGTAATCAAAGAAAGCGTGGCACTTTGTGGCCATGGTCAAAGTCAGCGTGGTGATTCAAAGTTGCTGTGGTCAGTAGAAGTGTGCGTGGTTTGGTCTGAGTGTGGTCAATTGAAGTGGGTGTGGTCAGTCAAAGATCTGTGGCATGTTGTGGCCATGGTCAAAGTGGCTGTGCACAGTCAAAGTGGGTGAGGTCAGTTAAAATGGGCGTGGCCAGGAAGACGTGGCAAGGACGGTAAAAGTGTTCTTGCTTCTGTGTTGGCATGATCATTCATGGTGGCTGTGGCCCTTAAAAGTGGTTGTGGATTGGTGTGGGCATGGTCAGTCAAAGTGGGTGTTGTTAATCAAAGAAAGCATGGCAAGTTGTGGGAGTGGTCAAAGTGGCCTTGGTGAGTCATCGTTGTCATGGCCAGTGTAAGTGTGGTTTTGTGTGGGCGTCGTCATTGAAAGTTGCCGTGGACAGGAAAAGTGAGTTTATTTTGGTGTGGGCATGGTCAATCAAAGTGGGTGTGGTCAATCAAAGAAACATGGCATGTTCTGGCCGTGGTCAAAGTGGCTGTGGACAGTAAATGTTGGGGGAGTTCAGTCAACATGGGCATGGCCAGTCTAAGGTGGCGTGGCCAGTAAAATGGTTCGTGGTATTGTGTTGCACGTGGTCATTCATAGTGGCCTTGGAAAGTAAAAGTCATCTTGGATTGGTGTTGGCATGTTCAAAAATAAAAGAAAGCTGGCATGTAGTGGCCTTGGTCAAAAGGAGCGTGGCCATGCAAACTTGGTGTAGCAAGTAAAACGTTCGTAGTATTGTGTGCGTGTGGTCATTCATAGTGTCTGTGGCCATTGAAATTGGGCGTGATTTGGTGTGGGAGTGGTCAGTCACAGTGGGTGTGGTCAAAGAAACGTGACATGTTGTGGCCGTGGACAAAGAGGCTGTGGACATTCAAAGTGGGTGGGTGAGTTCTGTTAAAGTGGGCGTGGCCAGTCAAAAGTGGCATGGCTGATAAAAGTATTCTTGGTTCTGTGTGGGCATGGTCATTCATGGTGGCCGTGGACAGTCAAAGTGGGTGTGGTTTGGTGTGGGTGTGGTCAGTCAAAGTGGGTGTTGTTAATCAAAGAAAGCATGGCACATTGTGACAATGGTCAAAGTGGGCGTGGCGAGTCAAAGTTGCCGTGGCCAGGAAAAGTGTTCATGGTTCTGTGTGGGTGTGGTCATTGAAATCTGCCGTGGACAGTGAAAGTGTGCATGGTTTTGTGTGGGCGTGGTCATTGAAAGTCGCCGTGTACAGTTAAAGTGTGCATGGCATGTTGGCAACGTGCTCATTCAACGTGTTCCTGGCCAGTCAAAGTGGCCTCATTGAGTCAAAGTAAGAGTGGCTTGGTGTGGGCATGGTCAGAAAAAGTGGCCATCTTCCGGTGTAGTCGTGGTCATTCAAAGTGTCCATGGACAGTCAACGTGGGAGTGGCTTGGTGTGGGCATGGTAATTCAAAGTGTCCATGGCCAATCAAAGTGGACCTGCCTCAACAAAGTGTTGAGAATAGTAACTAACATGTTTCCTAATACTCTGTGTAAGAAAATGTGTGTATCGACGCTGAAGATAAAAACACATGTGTAAACAAGTAGAGGAAGCAACATCTCTCTAAATGCTATGTGTAAGAATGTGTGTGTAGGGACAATGAAGAAAAAAACATATGTGATCAAACGAGGACAGGAAGCAACATCTCTCTTAATGCTCTTTGCAAGAATACATGTGTGCGTGCAATGAATATAAAAACACATGTTTTAAACAAGGAGAGGGCTCAACATTTCTAATGCTCTGTGTAAGAAAACGTGTGTATTGGCACTGAAGACATAAACACATGTGTTCAAACGAGGAGTGGAAGCAAAATCTTTTCTTATGCTCTATGTAAGAAAACGTGTAAAGATGCTGAAGACAAAAACACATGTGTTCAAACGAGGAGAGGAACCAACACCTCTTAATGCTTTGTGTAAGAAATCGTGTGTATTTACGCTGAAGAGAAAAACACATGTGTTTAAACGAGTAGGGGACTCAACAACTCTCTACATGCTCTGTGTAATTAAACGTGTGTATTGAAGCTGAAGAGAAAAAGACGTGTGCAAATTAGGAGTGGAGGCAACATCACTCTTAATGCTCTTTGTAAATAAATGTGTGTATGATCACAGACCAGAAAAAAAGTGTGTACAAACGAGGAGAAGAGGCAACATCTCTCAGATTGCTCTTTGTAAGAAAACATGTGTATTGACATTGAAAATAAAATACATGTGTTCAAACGAGGAGATGAACAACAACTCTATTTAGGATCTGTGTAAGAAAAGTTGTGTATTAACTCTGAAGAGAAATGCACATGTCTTAACAAGAGGAAAGGAAACACCATCTCCCTTAATGCTCTGGGTAGGAAAACGTTTCTATTGATATTGAAGAAAAAACACATCTGTTCAAACGATAGAGAAAGCAACATCTCTATTAATGCTCTGTGGAAGGAAACATATGTTCTCCTGCTGAATTGAAAAACACATGTATTCAAATGAAGCCAGGAGAGGGAGTGGTCAGCCATTGTCGGCTTGGTCAGTCAAAGTGGGTGTGTTCTGTCAAAGTGGGCATGGACTTGAGAAGAGTATGTGGACAGTGAAACTGGACATGTCCACTCATAGTGGGCTTGTTTAATTAAAGAATTGGTGGCCAAGAAAGAGTATTCAGTAAATGTGGGCATGGCATATTGTGGCCATGATCACTCAAAGAGTCCATGTCCAGTCACAGTCGCTGTGTGCAGTTAAAGGGACCATGGCTTGGTGTGGGCGTGGTCAGACAAAGTGGCTGTGACCTGTTGTAGCCGTGGTCAAAGTGTGCATGACCAGTGGAAATAGGCTTGGTCAATTAAAGTGGTTGTGTCTTGGTGTGGGCATGATCAATCAAAGTGGGTGAGGTCAATCAAAGAAACGTGGCATGTTGCGGCCATGGTCAAAGTGGCTGTGGACAGTCAAAGTGGGCAAGTTCAGTAAAAGTGGGCGTGGCCAGTCAAATGTGGCATGGCCTGTCATAGTGTTCTTGGTTCTGTGTTGGTGTGGTCATTCATGGTGGCTGTGGCAATTAAAACTGGGCGTGGATTGGTGTGGGCATGGTCAGTAAAAGTGGGTCTTGTTAATCAAACAAAGCATGGCATGTTGTGGCTGTGGTCACAGTGGCCGTGGATAGTCAATGTTTGCAAGTTCTGCAAAAGTGGGCATGGCCAGCCAAATGTGGCGTAGTACGTAATAGTGTTCGTGGTTCTGTGTGTATGTGGTCATTCATGGTGTCCTTAGTCAGTAAAAGTGGGCATGGTTTGGTGTGGGGAAGGTCAGTCAAAGTGGGTATTGTTAATCCAAGAAAGCGTGGGATATTGTGGGCATGGTCTAAGTGGCCATGGACCTTCAAAGTGTGCAAGGTCAGTCAATGTTGCAGTGGTCAGTAAAAGTGTGCATGGTTTGGTCTGGGCATGGTCAGTCAAATTGAATGTGGTCAATCAAAGTAACGTGGCATGTTCTGGCTGTGGTCAAAGGGGCCATGGACAGTCAAAGTGGGTGAGGTCAGTTAAAGTGATCCTGGCCAGGCAGAGGTTGCATGGCCGGTAATAGTGTTCTTGGTTCTGTGTTGCCGTGGTCATTCATGGTGGCTGTAGACATTAAAAGTGGTCATGGTTTGGTGTGGACGTGGTCAGTCAAAATGGGTATTGTTACACAAAGAAAGCTTGTCATGTTGTGGCAGTGGTCAAACTGGCCATGGCGAGTCATAGTTGTCATGGCCAGTACACGTTTTTGTGGTTTAGTGTGGGTGTGGCCATTTAAATTTACTGTGGACAGTAAAATTGTGCGTGGTTTGAAGTGGGTGTGGTCAGTCAAAGTGGGTGTGGTCAATCAAAGAAACGCGGCATGTTCTGGCCGTGGTCAAAGTGGCTGTGGACAGTCAAAATAGGTGAGTTCATCAAAGTGGGTGTGGCTAGTCTAAGATGGCGTGGCCAGTAAAATTGTTCATGGTATTTTGTGTGCTTGGTCATTCATAGCATCTGTGGCCAATGAAACTGGGCGTGGTTTGGAGTGGGCATGGTCAGTCACAGTGGGTTGTGGTCAAAGAAACGTGGCATGTTCTGGCTGTCATCAAAGTGGCCGTGGACATTCAAAGTGGGTGAGTTCTGTTAAAGTGGGTGTGGCCAGTCTAAGGTGGCATGGCCAGGAAAATTGTTCATGGTATTGTGTGCGCGTGGTCATTCATAGTGCCCGTGGCCAGGGAAGCTGGGCGTGGTTTGGTGTGGGCATGGTCAGTCACTGTGGATGTGGTCAAGAAATGTGGCATGTTGTGGATGTGGTAATGGTTGCCGTGGTCAAAGTTTGCAAGATCTGTAAAAGAGGGCGTGGCCAGCCAAACGTGGCGTGACCCGTAATAGTGTTGGTGGTTCTGGGTGGGCGTGGTCATTCATGGTGTCCATAGCCAGTAAAAGTGGGCATGGTTTGGTGTGGGCATGGTCAGTCAAAGTGGGTGTTGTTAATCAAAGAAAGAGTGGCACATTGTGGCCATGGTCAAAGTCAGCATGTTGATTCAAAGTTGCCGTGGCCAGTAATAGTGTGCATGGTTTGGTCTGGGCGTGGTCAGTTGAAGTGGGTGCGGTCAATCAAAGAAACGTGGCATGATGTGGAAATGGTCAAAATGGCCATGGACAGTCAAAGTGGGCGAGGTCAGTTAAAATGGGCGTTGCAAGACAGACGATGCATGGCTTGTAAAAGTGTTCTTGGTTCTTTGTTGGCGTGGTCATTCATGGTGGCTGTGGCCATTAAAAGTGGTCGTGGTTTGGTGTGGGCGTGGTCAGTCGAAGTGGGTGTTGTTAGTCAAAGAAAGCGTGACAAGTTGTGGCAGTGGTCAAAGGGGCCGTGGCAAGTCACAATTGTCATGGCCAATGTAAGTGTGGTTTTGTGTGGGCGTCGTCATTGAAAGTTGCTGTGGACAAGAAAAGTGAGCTTGGTTTGGTGTGGGCGTGGTCAGTCAAAGTGGGTGTGGTCAATCAAAAAAACGTGGCATGTTCTGGCCGTGGTCAAAGTGGCCGTGGACAGTAAATGTGGGTGAGTTCAGTCAAAGTGGGCATGGCCAGTCTAAGGTGGCGTTGCTAGTGAAATGGTTCATGGTATTGTGTGCACATGGTCATTCATAGTGGCCTTGGAGAGTAAAAGTCGTCTTGCATTGGTGTTGTCATGTTCAAAAATAAAAGAATGCTGGCATGTAGTGGCCTTGGTAAAAGGGAGCATGGCCAAGCAAAGTTGGCGTGGCCAGTAAAATGTTCGTGGTATTGTGTGCGTGTGGTCATTCATAGAGTCTGTGGCCAGTGAAACTGGGCGTGCTTTGCTGTGGGCACGGTCAGTCACAGTGGGTGTGGACAAAGAAACGTGGAATGTTGTGGCCATGGTCAAAGTGGCCGTGGACATTCAAAGTGGGTGAGTTATGTTAAAGTGGGCATGGCCACCCAAAGGTGGCATGGCCGATAAAAGAGTTCTTGGTTCTGTGTGGGCGTGGTCATTCATGGTGGCCATGGCCAGTAAAAGTGGGCGTGGTTTGGTGTGGGCGTGGTCAGTCAAAGTGGGTGTTGTTAATCAAAGAAATCGTGGCACATTGTGGCAATGGTCAAAGTGGGCGTGGCAAGTCAAAGTTTCCGTGGCCAGGAAAAGTGTTCATGGTTCTGTGTGGGCATGGTCATTGAAATCTGCCATGGACAATGAAAGTCTTCACGGTTTTGTGTGGGCGTGGTCATTGAAAGTAGCCCTGGACAGTAAAA
The DNA here is from genome assembly GCA_004025045.1 of Sigmodon hispidus. NCBI lineage: Eukaryota > Metazoa > Chordata > Mammalia > Rodentia > Cricetidae > Sigmodon > Sigmodon hispidus. The sequence continues at coordinate 8,587 of PVIH01019559.1, read as the reverse complement.
GGTGTGCGTGGCATGTTGTCGATGTGCTCACTCACATTGTGCTTGGCCAGTCAAAGTGGCGTCATTCAGTCAAAGTAAGAGTGGATTGGTGTGGGCATGGTCAGAAAAAGTGGACGTCTTCCGGTATAGCCGTGGTCATTCAAAGTGTCCATGGCGAGTCAACATGGGAGTGGCTTGGTGTGTCAGTGGTAAGTCAAAGTGGCCGTGGCCAATCAAAGTGTACCTAGCCCGACAAAATGGAGAGAATAGTAACTAACATGTTTCCTAATGCTCTGTGTAAGAAATGTGTGTATCAACACTGAAGATAAAAACACATGTGTAAACAAGTAGAGGAAGCAACATCTCTCTAAATGCTATGTGTAAGAATGTGTGTGTATGGACGATGAAGAAAAAAACATATGTGATCAAACGAGGACAGGAAGCAACATCTCTCTTAATGCTCTTTGTAAGTATACATGTGTATGTGCGATGAATATAAAACACATGTATTTAAACAAGGAGAGGGCTCAATATTTCTAAAGTTCTGTGTAAGAAAACGTGTGTATTGGCACTGAAGACATAAACACATGTGTTCAAACAAGGAGTGGAAGCAACATCTTTTTCAATGCTCTATGTAAGAAAACATGTGTATAGATGCTGAAGACAAAAACACATATGTTCAAACCAGGAGAGGAACTAACACCTCTTAATGCTCTGTGTAAGAAATCGTGTGTATTTACGCTGAAGAGAAAATCACACGTGTTTAAACGAGTAGAGGACTCAACAACTCTCTTCATGCTCTGTGTAATTAAACGTGTGTATTGACGCTGAAGAGAAAAAGACGTGTGCAAACTAGGAGTGGAGGCAACATCACTCTTAATGCTCTTTGTAAATAAATGTGTGTATGATCACAGACCAGAAAAAAAGTGTGTACAAACGAGGAGAAGAGGCAACATCTCTCAGATTGCTCTTTGTAAGAAAACATGTGTATTGACATTGAAAATAAAATACATGTGTTCAAACGAGGAGATGAACAACAACTCTTTTTAGGATCTGTGTAAGAAAAGTTGTGTATTAACGCTGAAGAGAAATGCACATGTCTTAACAAGAGGAAAGGAAGCACCATCTCCCTTAATGCTCTGGGTAGGAAAACGTTTCTATTGATATTGAAGAAAAAACACATATGTTCAAACGATAGAGAAAGCAACATCTCTATTAATGCTCTGTGGAAGGAAACATATGTTCTCCCGCTGAAGTGAAAAACACATGTATTCAAATGAAGCCAGGAGAGGGCATGGTCAACCATTGTCAACATGGTCAGTCAAAGTGGGTATGTTCTATAAAAGTGGGTGTGGGCTTGAGAAGTGTGTGTGGACAGTGAAACTGGACATATCCAGTCATAGTGGGCTTGTTTAATTAAAGAATTGGTGGCCGGGAAAGAGTATCCAGTAAATGTGGGCATGGCATATTGTGGCCATGATCACTCAAAGAGTCCATGTCCAGTCACAGTTGCTGTGTGCAGGAAAGTGACCATGGTTTGGTGTGGGTGTGGTCAGACAAAGTCACTGTGACCTGTTTTAGCTGTGGTCAAATTATGCATGACCAGTGGAAATCGGCTTGGTCAATTAGAGTGGTTGTGTCCTGGTGTGGGCGTGATCATTCAAAGTGGGTGTGGTCAATGAAAGAAACATGGCATGTTGCGGCCATGGTCAAAGCGGCTGTGGACAGTCAAAGTGGGCAAGTTCAGTAAAAGTGGGCGTGGCCAGTCAAAAGTGGCATGGCCGGTAAAAGTGTTCTAGGTTCTGTGTTGGCGTGGTCATTCATGGTGGCTGTGGGAATTAAAATTGGGCGTGGTTTGGTTTGGGCGTGGTCAGTAAAAGTGGGTGTTGTTAATCAAAGAAAGCGTGTCATGTTGTGGCTGTGGTCACAGTGGCCGTGGATAGTTAAAGTTTGCAAGTTCTGTAATAGATGGCATGGCCAGCCAAATGTGGCGTGGCCTGTAATAGTGTTCATGGTTCTGTGTGGGTGTGGTCATTCATGGTGTGTGAAGCCAGTAAAAGTGGACGTGGTTTGGTGTGGGCATGGTCAGTCAAAGTGGGTGTTCTTCATCAAAGAAATAGTTTCACATTGTGGCCATGGTCAAAGTCAGCCTGGTGATTCAATGTTGCCGTGGCCAGTAAAATTGTGTGTGGATTGGTCTGGGCGTGGTCAGTTGAAGTTGGTGTGGTCAATCAAAGAAACATGGCATGTTCTAACCGTGGTCAAAATGGCTGTGGACAGTAAATATGAGTGAGTTCAGTCCAAGTGGGCATGGCCAAACTAAGGTGGCGTGGCCTGTAAAATGTTTCGTGGTATTGCGTGCATGTGGTCATTCATAGTGCCCTTGGAAAGAAAAAGTCATCTTGGATTGGTGTTGGCATGTTCAAAAATAAAAGAAAGCTGGCATTTAGTGGCCGTGGTCAAAGGGAGTGTGGCCATGCAAAGTTTGCGTGGTCAGTAAAATGTTCGTGGTATTGTATGCACGTGGTCATTCATATTGTCTGTGGCCAGTGAAACTCGGCGTGATTTGGTGTGGGCATGGTCAGTCACAGTGGGTGTGGTCAAAGAAACGTGGCATGTAGTGGCCGTGGACATTCAAAGTGGGTGAGTTCTTTTAGAGTGTGTGTGGCCAGTCAAACGTGGCGTGGCCGATAAAAGTTTCTTGGTTCTGTGTGGGCGTAGTCATTCATGATGTCCGTAGCCAGTAAAAGAAGGAGTGGTTTGGTGTGGGCGTGGTCAGTCAAAGTGGGTGTTGTTAATCAAAGAAAGCATGGCACATTGTGGCCATGGTCAAAGTGGCCATTGACAGTCAAAGTGGGCAAGGTCAGTTAAAACGGTCATGGCCAGGCAGACGTGGCATGGCCGGTAAAAGTGTTCTTGGTTCTGTGTTGGCATGGTCATTCATGGTGGCTGTGACAATTAAAAGTGGTCGTGGTTTGGTGTCGGCATGGTCAGTCAAAGAGGGTGTTGTTAGTCAAAAAAAGCGTGGCAAGTTGTGGCTTTGGTCAAAGTGACCGTGGCGAGTCATAGTTGTCGTGGCCAGTGTAAGTGTGGTTTTGTGTGGGTATCGTTATTGAAAGTTGTCGTGGACAGGAAAAGTGAGCTTGGTTTGGTATGGGAGTGGTCATTCACAGTGGGTGTGGTCAAAGTAACGTGCCCTATTGTGCCCGTGGTCAAAGTGGCCGTGGACATTCAAAGTGGGTGATTCTGTTAAAGTGGGCGTGGACAGTCTAAGGTGGCATGGCCAGGAATTTTGTTTGTGGTATTGTGTGTGTGGTCATTCCTAGAGTGCATAGCCAGAAAAGCTGGACATGGTTTGGTGTGGGCATGATCAGTCACAGTGAGTGTGGTCAAAGAAACGTGGCATGTTGTGACTGTGGTCATAGTGTCTGTGGTCAAAGTTTGCAAGATCTGTAAAAGAGGGCGTGGCCAGCCAAACATAGTGGGGCCCATAATAGTGTTCATGGTTCTGTGTGCTCGTGGTCATTCATGGTGTCCGTAGCCAGTAAAAGTGGGCATGGTTTGGTGTGGGCAAGGTCAGTCAAAGTGGGTGTTTTTAATCAAAGAAAGTGTGGCACATTGTGGCCATGGTCAAAGTAAGCGTGGTGATTCATAGTTGCCATGGCAAGTAAAAGTGTGCATGGTTTGGTCTGGACGTGGTCAGGTGAAGTGGGTGTGGTAAAGCAAAGAAACCTGGCGTGTTGTGGCCATGTTCAAAGTGGCCATGGACAGTCAAAGTGGGTGAGGTCAGTTAAAATAGGCATGGCCAGGCAGATGTGGCATGGCCGGTAAAAGTGTTCTTGGTTCTGTGTTGGCATGGTCATTCATGGTGGCTGTGGCCATTAAAAGTGGTCGTGATTTGGTGTGGGTGTGGTCAGACAAAGTGGGTGTTGTTATTCAAAGAATGCATGGCAAGTTGTGGCAGTGGTCAAAGTGGCCGTGGTGAGTCATAATTGTCGTGGCCAGTGTAAGTGTGGATTTGTGTGGGCATCGTCTTTGAAAGTTGACGTGGACAGGAAAAGTGAGCTTGGTTTGGTGGGCATGGTCAGTCAAAGTGGATGTGGTCAATCAAAAAAACGTGGCATGTTCTGGCCGTGGTCAAAGTGGCCGTGAACAGTAAATGTGGGTGAGTTCAGTCAAAGTGGGCGTGGCCAGTCTAAGGTGGCGTGGCCATTAAAATGGTTCATGGTATTGTGTGCACGTGGTCATGCATAGTGGCCTTGGAAAGTAAAAGTCCTCTTGGATTGGTGTTGGCATGTTCAAAAGTAAAAGAAGGCTGAAATGTAGTAGCCTTGTTGAAAAAGAGCGTTGCCATGCAATGTTGGCGTGGCCAGTAAAATGCTCATGGTACTCTGTGCGCATGGTCATTCATAGTGTCTGTGGCCAGTGAAACTGGGCGTGATTTGGTGTGGGCGTGGTCAGTCAAAGTGGGTGTGGTCAAAGAAACGTGGCATGTTGTGGTCGTGGTCAAAGTGGCCGTGGACATTCAAAGTGGGTGAGTTATGTTAAAGTGGGCATGGCCACTCAAAGGTGGCATGGCCGATAAAAGTGTTCTTGGTTCTGTGTGGGCGTGGTCATTCATGGTGGCCATGGCCAGTACAAGTGGACATGGTTTGGTGTGGGCGTGGTCAGTCAAATGGGTGTTGTTAATCAAAGAATGTGTGGCACATTGTGACAATGGTCTAAGTGGGCGTGCCGAGTCAAAGTTGCCATGGCCAGAAAAATTGTTCATGGTTCTGTGTGAGCGTGGTCATTGAAATCTGCCTTAGACAGTGAAAGTGTGCATGATTTTGTGTGGCCATGGTCATTGAAAGTTGCCATGGACAGTAAAAGTGTGCGTGCCATGTTCTTGACATGCTCATTCAACGTGTTCGTGGCCAGTCAAAGTGGACTCATTCAGTCAAAGTAAGAGTGGCTTGGTGTGGGCATGGTCAGAAAAAGTGGCCGTGGTCCGGTGTAGCTGTGATCATTCAAAGTGGCCATGGCCAGTCAAAGTGGGAGTGGCTTGGTGTGGGCATGGAAATTCAAAGTGGCTGTGACCAATCAAAGTGGACGTGGCCTGAAAAAGTGGAGAGAATAATAAGTAACATGTTTCCTAATGATCTGTGTAAGAAAATGTGTGTATCAACACTGAAGATAAAAACACATGTGTGTAAACTGGAAGAGGAAGCAACATCTCTCTAAATGCTATGTGAAAGAATGTGTGTGTATGGACAATGAAGACAAAAGCATATGTGATCAAACGAGGACAGGAAGCCATATCTCTCTTAATGCTCTTTGTAAGAATACATGTGTGCGTGCGATGAATATAAAAACACATGTATTTAAACAAGGAGAGGGCTCAACATTTCTAATGCTCTGTGTAAGAAAATGTGTGGATTGGAACTGAAGACATAAACACATGTGTTCAAACGAGGAGTGGAAGCAACATCTTTTTTAATGCTCTATGTAAGAAAACATGTGTATAGATGCTGAAGACAAAACCACATGTGTTCAAACGAGGAGAGGAACCAACACCTCTTAATGATCTGTGTAAGAAATCATGTGTATTTACGCTGAAGAGAAAAACACATGTGTTTAAAGAAGTAGAGGACTCAACAGCTCTCTTCATGCTCTGTGTAATTAAACGTGTGTATTTACACTGAAGAGAAAAAGATGTGTGCAAACTAGGAGTGGAGGCAACATCACTCTTAATGCTCTTTGTAAGTAAATGTGTGTATGATCACAGACCAGAAAAAAAAAGTGTGTTCAAACGAGGAGAGGAGGCAACATCTCTCTGATTGCTCTTTGTAAGAAAACATGTGTATTGACATTGAAAATAAAATACATGTGTTCAAACGAGGAGATGAACAACACCTCTTTTTAGGATCTGTGTAAAAAAAGTTGTGTATTAACGCTGAAGAGAAAAGCACATGTGTTAAAAAGAGGAAAGGAAGCACCATTTCCCTTAAGTCTCTGGGTAGGAAAACGTTTCTATTGATGTTGAAGAAAAAACACATCTGTTCAAACGATAGAGAAAGCAACATCTCTATTATTGCTCTGTGGAAGGAAACATATGTTCTCCTCCTGACCTGAAAAACACATGTATTCAAATGAAGCCAGGAGAGGGCGTGGTCCACCATTGTCAGCAAGGTCAGTCAAAGTGGGTGTGTTCTGTCAAAGTGGTCATGGACTTGAGAAGTGTGTGTGGACAGTGAAACTGGACATGTCCAGTCATAGTGGTCTTGTTTAATTAATGAATTGGTGGCTGGGAAAGTGTATCCAGTAAATGTGGGCATGGCATATTGTGGCCATGATCACTCAAAGACTCCATGTCCAGTCACAGTCACTGTGTGCAGTTAAAGTGACCATGGCTTGGTGTGGGCGTGGTCAGACAAAGTGGCTGTGACCTGTTGTAGCCGTGGTCAAAGTGTGCATGACCAGTGGAAATCAGCTTGGTCAATTAAAGTGGTTGTGGCCTGGTGTGGGCGTGATCAATCAAAGTGGGTGTGGTCAATGAATGAAACGTGGCATGTTGCGGCCATGTTCAAAGTGGCTGTGGACATTCAAAGTGGGCAAGTTCAGTAAAAGTGGGTGTGGCCAGTCAAACGTGGCATGGCCGGTAAAAGTGTTCTAGGTTCTGTGTTGGCGTGGTCATTCATGGTGGCTGTGGCAATTAAAACTGGGCGTGGTTTGGTATGGGCGTGGTCAGTCAAAGTGGGTGTTGTTAATCAAAGAATGCGTGGCATGTTGTGGCTGTGGTCAAAGTGGCTGTGGATAGTCAAAGTTTGCAAGTTCTGTAAAAGTGGGCGTTTCCTACCAAATGTGGCGTGGCCCGTAATAGTGTTTGTGGTTCTGTGTTGGTGTTGTCATTCATGGTGTCTGTAGCCAATAAAAGTGGGCGTGGTTTGGTGTGGTCATGGTCAGTCAAAGTGTGTGTTGTTAATCCAAGAAAGCGTGGGACATTGTGGGCATGGTCTAAGTGGCCATGGACAGTCAAAGTGGGCAAGGTCAGTCAATGTTGCCGTGGCCAATTAAAGTGTGCATGGTTTGGTCTGGGCGTGGTAAGTAAAAGTGGGTGTGGTCAATCAAAGTAACGTGGCATGTTCTGGCCGTGGTCAAAGGGGCCATGGACAGTCAAAGTGGGTGAAGTCAGTTAAAGTGATCGTGGCCAGGCAGAGGTTGCATGGCCGGTAATAGTGTTCTTGGTTCTGTGTTGGCGTGGTCATTCATGGTGCTTGTGGCTATTAAAAGTGGTCATGGTTTGGTGTGGACGTGGTCAGTCAAAATGGGTATTGTTAATCAAAGAAAGCATTTCCGGTTGTGGCAGTGGTCAAAGTGGCCATGGCGAGTCATAGTTGTCATGGCCAGTACACGTTTTTGTGATTTATTGTGGGCGTGGTCATTTAAATTTGCTGTGGACAGTAAAAGTGTGCGCGGTTTGAAGTGGGCGTGGTCAGTCAAAATGGGTGTGGTCAATCAAAGAAACGTGGCATGTTCTGGCCGTGGTCAAAGTGGCTGTGGACAGTCAAAATGGGTGAGTTCATCAAAGTGGGCGTGGCAAATCAAAGTTGCAATGGCCAGGAAAAGTGTTCATGATTCTGTTTGGGCATGGTCATTAAAATCTTCTGTGGACAGTGAAGGTGTGCATGGTTTTGTGTGGGGGTCATCACTGAAAGTCGCTGTGGAAAGTAAAAGTGTGTGTGGCATGTTGTTGACGTGCTCATTCAACATGTTTGTGGCTAGTCAACGTGGCCTCATTCAGTCAAAGTAAGAGTGGCTTGGTGTGGGCATGGTCAGAAAAGTGGCCGTCTTCTGGTGTAGCCGTTGTCATTCAAAGTGTCCATGGCCAGTCAACGTGGGAGTGGCTTGGTGTGTGCGTGGTCAGACAAAGTGGCTGTGACCTGTTGTAGCCGTGGTCAAGTGTGCATGACCAGTGGAAATTGGCTTGGTCAATTAAAGTGGTTTTGGCCTGGTGTGGGAGTGATCAATCAAAGTGGGTGTGGTCAATTAAAGAAACGTGGCATGTTGCGGCCATGGTCAAAGTGGCTGTGGACAGTTGAAGTGTGCAAGTTCAGTAAAAGTAGGCATGGCCAGTCAAACGTGGCATGACCGGTAAAAGTGTTCTTGGTTCTGTGTTGTCATGGTCATTCATGGTGGCTGTGGCAATTAAAACTGGGCATGGTTTGGTGTAAGCATGGTCAGTAAAAGTGGGTGTTGTTAATCAAAGAAAGCATGGCATGATGTGGCTGTGGTCACAGTGGCCGTGGATAGTCAAAGTTTGCAAGTTCTGTAAAAGTGGGCGTGTCCAGCCAAATGTGGCATAGTCCGTAATAGTGTTCGTGGTTCTGTGTGGGTGTGGTCATTCATGTTGTCCGTAGCCAGTAAAAGTGGGCGTGGTTTGGTGTGGGCATGGTCAGACAAAGTGGGTGTTGTTAATCAAAGAAAGCATGGCACATTGTGGCCATGGTCAAAGTGGCCATGGACAGTCAAAATGGGAGAGGTCAGTCAAAGTTGCCTTGGCCAGTAAAAGTGTGCATGGTTTGATTTGAGCATGGTCAGACGATGTGGGTGTAGTCAATCAAAGTAA
>PVIH01019558.1:12681-35103 GCA_004025045.1 Sigmodon hispidus | reverse complement strand
CTCAACCTCTATAAAGTCATGAAGATTAAAAGTAAGATATTCTGCAGACTGCCTGCAAGAGACTTGAAAAGAAACCTGAATCCATAAACCAGGCTTCTTAAAGTCAATGATTATATTGAAAGTTGAAAATTTTGCTCTCTAATACTTCAGAATCAATTTTCAGGGCTGTCCTAAGCATTACAACAGAACATAAGCTGTGACTTCTTGCTTACCCTGCACATGGCTCCTGTGGATCCCACAGACCATGCTCCCTTCCCTTTCCTGTCTTCTTCCATTCCCTCCCCTGCCCTCTGCTTCCCTTTCTAACCCATTGCTTCATTGCTGTCATCCAGCTTCCAACTGAGGTGGACCTCACCTGCCAGAAAACCATCTAGGTTGCCTTTGGACCTTCCCCATTCTCTCTGCTATACCAGAACCAAAGCTTAAGGTCCTCTCACACTGCAACAGAATGCCCGCCAAAGGCTCCAGGTGAGGAGACCACTGCATATAGAAAAACAAACCTCGTGAAGAGATGAGAATGAAATCCTATTGCACATTGACTTCATCGACTTCGATCAGACTTCTGGGGAGTATAATACAAAGAAGTTTATTTTAGCCATGTTTAAATACATTTGACTTTTAAAAAGAGTCTTCAGACAACAATAATTCCCATAATCATTTCAATTCCAGGCACATAGTAAAGCTAAAGGAGTGACTACACAGGAACCTTTTACAAAGTTTATGTGACCATAAGAATGGGCTGTACAGCTATAGAGGCTAGAATCTAATGTAGTCTCTGTCCAATACACAGAGGTCAGCAGGTCCTAAATCACGTACAACATCTCCCCTAAGTTTTGATCTAAAGAGAAAAGAGTCTGGGATAGTCCTTCTGGGGAAGTAGACTGAGGTCTGTCCCTGTAAAGAGCAAAAAGTTCACGAGGTCATTACCAACCTCCACTGTCAGCTCTCTGGATGGGATGAAGACATTTGATTTTATTCCCTCTATTGAGAAGAAACCCCTGTGTGATTAATATTCCTGGTTCTCTTAATGCTCCTCCGGATATACAAGGTACTTTTGATCTGCACAGAAGAAGACCTTGTAACATATAAAGGAAGACCTATAAGAATAACACTTAATTTCTCAACAGAAACTCTAAAAGCTGTAGGGTATGGTTAGATGTACTTCAGAATTTAGGATACCACAGATGCAAGCCTAGATTGCTGAAACTCCATAAACTTTCAAACACCAAAAATGAAGAAAATAAAATATTCAACGATAAAGTCGAATTTAAAAAGAAATATCCATCTACAAATCCAGCCTTACAAAAGATACAAGAAGAGATGATCCAAACTGAGGAAGTTATCTACAACAGAGAAAATAGTCTCATATCAACCTAACCAAAAACAGGGGATTCACGTACACACGAGAGAGAGAGAGAGAGAGAGAGAGAGAGAGAGAGAGAGAGAGAGAGAGAGAGAGAGAACCTACCACCAAAACTACCACACAACCATCAAAAGAAACAACAACAATGGGAGCATGTTATATTGATTCTGTTGCCTACTACTCTTAGGACACTTCTCCTTATGGCTTTCCTTGTTCAGGTTTATATGAGGGCTTTTGCCTTGTATTATTATATCTTGTTTAGTCTGCCATCTCTTGGAGGTCTGTTCTGTTCTGAAGGGAAAATGGAGGGGGACGAGATGTGGGAAGAGGAGAGCTGGGTGTTAGGAGGAGTGGACTGAGGGCAGGCGGTGGCTGGAAAACATTGTAGAACAGAAGAATCTACTTTCAATTAAGAGAAAGAAAGTTGAGAATATTTTGAGGTTTTTTTTTTTTTTTTTAACCTGATATGCCTGAGAATAGTTATGTTTGGAGTTCAGAATTATCTCCACATAAGTAATGAGATATATTGGATACCTTGTTTTATAATGTGTATTTCATATAAACCTTGTACAACATATCAATAGAGATTTTATTGGCTCTTTGGTAATTTTGTATATGAAACAGCAACTCTTGTCACATAATTTTCTATATTAATATTGATTCAGCATTGGAATCAGAACATTGCAGCTATGTATCTTATGCATAATTATTAAGGAAATGCATATTTCATATAAATTATCCACATTTGGTTTACTGACCGACTCCACTTCTCTTTTTCCAAGAAAATAATAGTGTCTGAGCTCCTAACATTTCCTGTCTGGAGAACTACTTATTTCCTCCTTGGTTCCTTCTTTCCCTTATACAGCCTAGTAATCTGCTCTCTAAAGAGACACCCACTTATCTTTTAAATAAAACACACAGGTTATGTATAGTCTCTCACTCAAAACTCCTATTGATATCTCCTGATAAAAAAAAATGAACTTCAGATATTTCACCAAAGTCCAACAGTCCTGAATGACCTGGTCTTATACCTGGTGTCCATTACCTTCCTCCCTATTTCTTAGAATCCAGCCTCATAAAGACATCATTTTAGTCTGTGCTCTGATATGTGTTATCTTATTTTATTAGAAGGAATAATTCACATTAACCTAAGTGGATGGTACATTCATTAAAACAATAGTGGGTTTCACATTGAAATACAATGTTCTCTGAAACTTTTGCCTTTTTGATTGTTCAGAGAAATTAATTCTACCTACAATCAAAAAGATTCTTAAGTATCATGACTTAGTGTGTGCTACTTTACATTGTAACATATCATTTCATGTTACTGTTGACTATTCCTTTTTAGAAATTTTTGGGGCCTATAATTTGCACACATAACTTTTTTTCTTTTGGGGAATTTTATACATGCATGTAATAAAATGGGATCATATCTATGCTTCACTTTCCCCTGCAACTTATCCTTTATCTTTGCAACATCCCCTCTTCATATCTTTGCTATCGATTGCCCACCGAGTCCATTTGCTGAGGCTCACACATATAAGCATATGACAGTTTTTGTTACATTTTTAACTATATTCGCATTTTCATAATCAAACATTTTGGGTAAAGAACCAACTGTAAATAGGAAATAAGTAGAACTATTGCTCTGATTTGGGGACAGTTCATGGAAGTGTCATGAACAGATGCAAAGCACAGGAGAGTGATAATGAATTTGTGAGTGTGTGTGTCTAATAGGCAATGAGATGGTGTGAGTGTATATTGGCACTTCAATGTGCTTGAATATATGTAGAAAGTGTTTGTGTGACTGTAGTTTTCTGTTTCTTATGTGAGAGTGTTTTTTTCTGAGCACGTGTCTGTCTGCCTGAATTTCTGTGCTTGTCAGAGTGTAACCATGTAAGTATCAGAAGACTGATACTTGATTGATTTGTCTGTGTTCCTGTGCACAGGAACACTTAGTGTTTTTGTCTGTAAATGTGTCTGTGCACTGGTGTCAATAAACATTCTTATGTGATTTATGTTCTCACTATACATATATTAGTGGGAGGCAATTTGTGGCAGTGTTTGTTTTCAAGTGTGTGTGCACACACCAGTGAATCTGTTTGTATGACTGAAAATGCAAAAACTCTGGTTTCATGCCTGTATCGAATCGCATATTTGTGTGAGTGTGTGCACATGCAAAAGTGTAAATTTATGACTATGATTATATACATAGTTATATGAATAAAGTACAAAAAGTACAATTTGTGAATATTTTTATATATATGTTAAATGTTTATTTGTGAATATCAATGCACATGGCTACGTGAATATGTCAGTTTATATATATTTTCTGTGTACAAGTGTGTCTTCCTGTGTATGTATGCTTATATACACATACATGTAATTGTTATCACACCCAAAACTTCCTGCCACCTGCGTTTGCCTTCCTTATTGTGACACTGTGATGGTAAGACTATCACTTGCACTCTCATCCACATGTAGTATAAAGTAAATATGACAGAAACTGATCAGTGCAGTGATCTTAAACCAATGCAGTTTCTCAGTTCTTTATACTCTCAGGTATTCAGAACAACAAAAACACAGCATTCCCTACCATTTCTGGGTAGGCCTTTGTTAAGATTCTGAGAAATTGAGACAAAGCAGGGAAGCAGGATTTGAAGCATTCATTACAAAGGTTCATTATTATTCTTGGATGTCTTCAAAACAGAATATTAAACAGATCATTCATGCAGGTCTGCTGTTGAACAAGCACTGGTGTTATATCTCTCTCATTTTGGTTGGTAGTTTCACCTTCTTCACATCTAATTTAAGATATCTATCAGGGAAGCTATTCCTAGGCTCTCTAAAGGGGATGTATCAATTTGCACTTACTTTTGTTGGTACTTTGAATAGCAAATGTTGGCTTTAAATTAAAAATCAAATTAAGCATACACATATTTTTGAAATATCAAATTATGTTATGACTTCTGAGAACAACCATCATTTCTTCATCCTCCAGCCTTCAGCTTTGGACTGCTACTTTGACTGCAGTTGTAGGTTATACCCAAAAATAAAAATATATTTCAGAGCCTGGCTAATTTCACCAAGAATAGTGTCCTACTGCACTTGTTTGATTGCAAATGGCAAGATCTCCTTCGAAAAGCTTAATAGTTAGTATCCTTGTGACAGTTACTTTTGCAAGAAAAATTGAATGACTTGAGAGGTGTCTAGCAACAGTAAAGCTTACATCGTGTGTGTATTTGAGAGGTTTTCCACAAAAAATGACACATGAGATGGTGACTAAGAGGGAAAGACTCTCTCTGTTATAGAAATCACCATCCCATAGACTCACAAACAAAACTGAATGTAAGTAGAAGAAACCAACTCAAGCTAGGGAGATAGAGATGGTTCAGTGGGTAAAGCTCCTACTTCTCTTGCAAAAGTCCAAGATTATTTCCAAGCACCCACACCAGGCATCTCACAGCTGCCAGTAAATGTAGTTTCAGGGGATATTGGGTCCTCTGATTCCCTATGGCTTCAAGGGGATCTTGCATGTGGATGGTGCACATAAACTAATATAGGCAAACATGTATCCATAAATAATAAGTTGTTAAATTTATTTATTATTTATTTAGAGAACCTAATTCCAGCCATCTTGGACAAGCTGCATTATTCCTTAGAAAGCACAGGTATTCTTGATACCCACACGCATGATTGAACACTTTTAGCTTAGATGATGATCTATAAATAACATTTTTGATAATAAAGCTAGTGTCATTTATTATATGCTCAATAGTTTTTAATTTTTTTAAAGATTTATTCACTATGTATATAGTATACAGAAGAGAGTACCAGATGTCATTGCAGATGGTTGTGAGCCACCATGCTGTTGCTGGGAATTGAACTCAAGACCTCTGGAAGAACAGTCAGTACTCTTAACCTCTGAGCCATCTCTCCAGCTCCACTCAACATTTTTAAATGTCCGTGTGTGTGTGTGTGTGTGTGTGTGTGTGTGTGTGTGTGTGTGTGTGTGTACATACTGTGTATGCATGCATTTGCAGGACAGAGGAAAATATCATGACTAAGATGTCAATCTCATCAGCATGCATTCACATCAGTGACTATTGATGTTAGACTGGGCTACATCATATTCATCTTGTTCTGAAGCATCTAGCATCTTAGCAGCACCTGGTTTCTCTGCACATCCAGGATGCAAGTGGCCATGGGTAGACCATTAATATGCAGGATAATGCTGCCTTGAGGGCCATGCCAATCTGGGCCACCTTCTCAGCCACCTGGTACCATACTGACATCCTGTCCCAGGCTGATGCTGAGGAACATGTCTGTGTTTGTGATCTAGCCATGACCACACTGTATTACTGTCCCTGGCCCATGTTGTCTCCAGTAGTCATAGTCACCATCCAGATCTGAGCTGCTGCCTGTGACCATGTTGGTGTCCAAAGAGTGTGCAGGATGATTTGGAAGACCAATACTGTCAACTGAAGCCAAAGTATTGTCTGAAATAGGGCTGTTGCCAAGGACCATATTTGGGTCTTTGTTCCTGCTACATGTTGATGACTGTAGCTCCTGAGACCTTAGAAGACAGATTGCTAGGGTCCTAGGATGCCACCTGGGCCTATTGAGAAGACTGATAACTGACGAACCATGTATGGATATTATCAATCACATGGAATACATAATACACATATTTTTGCCTTTTTTCCTAAATCTCTCATTGGTTTAGTTTCTTCCCTTGTGTCCTTGTAGCTATCCCTTTAAGCCAAAACTTTTACTACATTCTATAGCTATTAGCTATTGCCAAATGTGACTCTTAACAAAATGCTTATCTCTGAGTAATTGGTTCATAGCTTTTACTAATAAGTTGTACATAAATGGATGTGCGTGTGTATGTGTGTGTGTGTGTGTGTGTGTGTGTGTGTGTGTGTAGATAATAGGTAGATGGCTAGAGATTAGAGGGAGAAAAGAATAATGATGTAGAAGAATAAAGAGGTAGAAAAATGAAGCACTAGAATAGGGACATAGAATTAAAGCTAAAAATTATAGACAATTCATTCAAGAGAATCAGAATTAAGGCAAAACAATAAAGAGAATATCTAATGAGGAACATTAGCCAGTGTGCATGAAATTATTTTAGAAATCTTTCTTTTCCCTTGCTTTTGGAAACATTTCTCTCATGGAACCCTGGGTAGGGTTAAGAGCAGGGACATCGACCTCTAAAAACTGTGGGTTTTTGTTTGTATGCTTTTACATCATTAGAATCCAGTTTATGATGGGCATACATTCTTCCAAAGATGGCCTCCCAGTAGAGCCTAGAAAAACTACCAGGGAATGCCATCTTAATGAAAACCCTTTCATAATTACATTAAAATTAGTGTTTGCTAACAAATAAGCAACTTAAATAAAGATGTATCTCCATTAAAATCAATCATTCCAAAATCCAAAAAAGTTAGAAAAGAAAACACTTTCAAACACACAAATTGTGTTGAGGCCGTGAAGCAAAAGATAACATTTGTTTAAAACTAGAGTCCTTGAATGTAGACTGCATATAATATTATAAAACAAGTTTTTCTTTTAAAATTTTTGTATTTTTTCCTGCTGCATTTTTAGACAGTATAAACAGAACAATTGAGTTTTCTGGTCTGAAATGTGAGAACATGTACTGATACATGTCACCACTAGAGGGCACAGATGTACTTGAAGGATTAGCAAGAAACGAAAAGCTTCACAAAATCTGATTATTACTACCACATAAAACACTGCTCCCATCAATCCAGACTGTGAGAATTATACATGTGAGTGTTTATGGAATATTGTGCCTGAAGCATATCTCAATTTAAAAGTATTAAAATAGTTCTGAATATGTTTTTACTTCATCCTTATATTGAAACAGAGAAATAACAAAATATAAAAGTCATTCCTGTATCAGAAATTAATGACTCTATTTCCAAATTACATGAAAGCATAAAAAATTACAAATCATAAGTATGCTCTGATTAATAATGAAGTTGTTATAATTCAAATTTGTGATAGAAAGACATCAGCTGCTTAGAGAAAATGACAAAGTCCCCTTCTAGAAACCAAAGGATAAGAAATAAGTTATGGCCCAGTTGTGGGAATAGATTGCCGCTTCTGGACTTCTTGGCTAGTGAGACACCATAGACGTTTCCAAACATTACAGGTTATTGCCAGTGTTAATAGTTATACTCAGGACTTTGACAATATGAACCCATCACTGTAGATACCACATACTGGAGTCAAAAAACATTGAGCAGTCAGGCTGGTACTGTCCTGAGAGCTTTATTCTTACAATCTATCTATCTTTCATTAATTAAAAGTGATATGCATGCTACAGAAGAATAAAAGTAACTATCAGTCTTACCTAGCTGTGAACCCATCAGCTGCAATAATTACTGGCCTAGCAAGACATACCCTCTAGTGCAATAATGTTGCAGTAACTCTTAGGAGTAACCAGCCACTTCCTGGTTGCAAATCATATCTGGTACCATTATTTGGCTAGAAACCTGTTGTTAAGTTGTTCACAGTCCCTGTACTGCTCATCTTAATGTCATCCTGACACAACACTAGAGCTATTGAAAGGAGGGAACCTAAGTTGAGAAAAATGTCTCCATAAGATCTGGCTGCATGTCATTTTCTTAATTAGTAAGTGATGGGAAAGAACAGAGAGTCAGCCCATATAGGGTGGTGCCATGCTTACACAGTCTTTCCCGAGTTCTACCAGAAAGCAGGCTAGCAAACCTTGGGAAGTGAGACATTAGGCAGCACCACACCCCTCCAAAACCTCTGAGTCAGGTCATACATAAAGATTTCCACACTGTTTGGGTCTTTGTTCTGACTTCCTTTAGTAATGAACAGGGATAAGAATATCTGAGCCAAATAAGCCCTTTCTCCTTCAGTTTGCCTTTTTCCACAATGTCTTGTCATGGCAGTAGAAACTCTAAGTAAGGCAGGTCCTGAACGTGCTGCTGTTTTTCTGATGAATTCACATATTGTCAAACCAGCTCCTAATGACTTAAGTTACACCCATAGATCAACTCATCTCTGGGCCTTCATGAGAGAAACTTCTGTTTGATGACTGACTTGCATTCTCCTTCTGTTACTCCATCCCATCCTGAGATCATACAAGAATGGCTTGTGTTTCCATACAGGTAACAGTTTAGTTCCCCTCCTCACTCCCTGTTCATACTTCTCCTCTCCTTATTCACCATCATGTGATAAGCTCTGAAGAGGGCTGCCTATAAGAAACAGACTCAGCCCTAGAAGGTCACCTTAGCACATATTCAGAATTATGGTGACCTTGATAAAGTGACAAACACTCTGTGGTGTGGATAGAACAGTTCAAAAACTTTGCAGGGCTTGCAAGATGGCCTTACTAGTAAAGCACTTGCCTTGCAAATATTAGCACCTGAATTTAGATATCAGGTACCCACATTAAAAGCTGGGCATTGTCCGGTGTTGAAGTCTCTCTCTAGAGAGTGCTCATATCCCAAAGAGCAGTTCTTTTGAATTAACTAATTTAAGTAAAACCATATGAAAACATTTTTAAGACAGTGTCTCACTATGTAGCAGTGACTGGCATGGAAGTTACTATATAGGATATGCTGGTTTCAGATACACAGAGATCTCCCTGTCTCTGCCTCACTAGTGCTGCAATTAAACATATGAACCACCTTGTTGGGCTGACAAATAGAATTTGTTTATTACTCATTAAATTTTATTCTTCGTTAAATTTTCATCACAGTCACCAGCTAAGGCATGTCTTGGGTTTGGCTCAATGGTCTGAGAAATAGGTTTATCAAAAATGCCCATGTTGGGTGGGAGATACTTATTAGCATACATGACAAGATGGAACTGGGCTTCAGGCAGTTATCATGCCTACATGTGAATGATGAGGAAGTAGCTGCGCATGGCTAATTTGTGACATCATCCCTTGATGCTTTGCCATTACACAGTATTTGTAACTGAGATGGAAATGCTGACTGGCGATGGGGTCTTTCCACTTTTGGACTTTAGTAAATTTCAGATGCATTTGAGGTAATAATCAAGAGGAGCTATCACTTTGTATCTGTAAAATCAATGTACTACTACTGGAGCAAAATCAAAATCTGCTTGAAAACAAAGCAGATGGGTTTATTGCTACAGTTCTGTAATTGTTTGCAACCATAATAGAAGCATTTAAGAACCTAGGAAAGGCAGGGTTTCTAAGTACAGAGTAACAAATAATGCTCTTACAAAAGCAAAAAAAATATTATACAAATGCAATTCACAGAGAAGTACTGAAAAAAAGTTGTGCTTGATTTACAAGAAATGGTTTGAAAAAGCCAGACTCCCATGTATGCCAACCAACTTATTTATTTCAAGTGGCAGTAGAACTAGGCACCTCCTCTCCTATTAAGCCTGGACAAGGCATCCTGGTAGGAGAAAAGAGTCCCAAACACAGGCAACAGAATCAGAGACAGCCCTGGCTTCCAGTGGTAGGAGTCCCAGGAGAAGGCCAAGCTGCAATACATATGCAAAGGTGTAGGTCAGTCAACACAGACTCCCTGGGTGACAGTTAATTCTCTGAGTCCCGGGAGCCCAGGTGAGTTGATTCTGTAGGTTTTCATGTGATGTCTTTGCTCCCTCTGCCTCCTACAATCCTTCATTCCCTTCTTCAGCAGAATCCCTTAGCTCTGCCTAATATTTAGTTGTGGGTCTCTGTATCTGTTTTCATAATTTGCTAGATGAAGCCTCTCTGCTGACAATTAGGTAAGACAACAATCTATGGCTATATTAGATTATCATTTAGAGTTGTTTCATTGACCTTTTTTCTCTGTTGCCAGGAGTGTTTGTTCTCCTATAGGATAAGTCTCTGGGTCTTGGCTCTCCAGGCCATGCCAGGAGTGAGCTCCTTCTCCTATATGGGTGTGAAGTTGGAGCAGTTCCAATGCCCTAAGTTTCTGGCTCCTTTCAGAGATGCCCCCTACTCATGTTTTTTCTCCTAGTACTCATAACTTCCAACCTCCCTCCTGTTCTCATTCCCACCCATCCCCTTTCAGACTTTCCTACAGAAATAGTATTCAGGCCAAGGAGCAAAGAGACAGCACATACTTGATATTAGGGCTCTTTAATGTAAATTTCATTTCATTTCAAAGCAAAATTACTTTATATATAATCCATATATTTCTTCAAGCTACAGTTGTAGGCAGTTATTATAAAGAAGCTGAGACAAGTGGGCAACTATGAACTTTCTGGTCTGAACAGTGAAGGCTAAAATTGATACATGTAACCACTAGAGGACAAACTCGTACCTGTTGCATTAGCAAAGGAAATTAAAGGCTTCACAAAGTCTGATACATTATTAGAACCATTTAAAAACATCCCAACAAAGGGGCAAGTAAGATGGAAGATAAGGAGGTGGCTGAGAGCTGGGAGGAGGCTGCAGATAGCGGACAGAAAATCCAAATCTCCTCCAAAATTGCCCATTGTGATTCAAGACCATAGCTTTCCCATGGGGGCCCCTCCGCAGATCTGCATCCTCAAGAGGTCCACCAGTAAAGATGTGGTCAGCAGCCCCAACTCCACCAGCAGGCCAGCCCTTCCTGTCAAGTCCCTAACACAGCAGGAGGCAGAGTACATAGAAGCCTGGAGATGGATACTAGGAAGTGCCAGTCCTGAGGAGTAGCAGGAGAAACCCATCCTTGAAAGGCCAACCAGGATCTTCCCCCCAAAGACAGCTGTCAGCCCAGTAATGTGATCAGACAGCCTTTGGGTCCTGATGAGTCACAATGCATTGAACAGCACAGATAAATGCAGGCAACAAAGATGCTGCTGCCACCACTGCTGCCATCATCGCCTCCTGGATTGTCTGGTATGGGTCCCCCTGGCAAAGCAAACATCTGAACTTGAGCAGAGGGCACTATGATCCCCCTTGCTCCACTCACTGTGACCTCTGCCTCCCCTGCTTCCCACTGTGATTGGCATGTTGACAAGGGCTGTCCCAAGTCAATAGAAAGGGAAAGGGTGGGGATTAGGGGAGGGTTGCAGGAAACCTACCAAGGATTCAGAGAAGAGGGTCAGGCAGTGCCACTTGGCCACTTAGGGTAAAGCCAGAGCCAGCAATAACAGTTTTTCATGCTCATTAATTTGGGATTTCAGAACACAAAGGAGAACTTCCTCCACCCAGCATAAGTGCATGTCTCCATAACTTCAAAGAAAGTTCCATTGAAAATAAACTTCCCTTTTTTTCTTCCTATTTTTGTTGGTTTATACAAATAAACAAAAAAGTGCATGGAAGGGGTTTTAGCAGTTTAATCAATTTTTAATTGAGAAAAGGTAGTTTGGTAGTCATTTAAAGTTGTTTCTAAGAAATTTGCTAGAAACATTAACATAGGATTTTGGTGAGTTTCGCTTCTGCATTCCTATTGCCATCAAGAAAAGGCAGGGCTCCAGAGCCCCCACTAGATGAGCACTGTGCCTATATGGACTTCCTCCAGCTAAGTTGCCTAGAGACAGTTCTGAGAGCCTGGAGGGGGGGGCCAACCCCACATCTACCATTGTGGGAGGTGGGGAAATTGATAGACTTCCCATCCCATACCCCTCAGGGTGACTCTCACCCTACAGGCAGGTTTGCTGTTTATAGAGGCAGGCAGGGCTGGAGCATCAGGAAGGTGACCAGGCTGGGCTCAGAAGCAGGCAGTGGTGGCACTGGTCTAGTGTGTGCTGTCAGCACAAACCCAGGAGAGTCTGGCTCAGAACTCCAGGCCTCTGCTGGTGTGGTTTCTTCCAGCAAGACTGGAACACTTAAGGACCTGTGGCATGCCAAATCTGTTGATGGCCCTGGCTCAGAAACTACACCTGATACATTTCCTTGGTGAAATGAGTACCACAGAGTAGACCAGCTGGTGTAGAGTTGGGAAAAGGAAAACTTTGCATTGCAGAGACAGATGGTCAACAGGTCTCTCAGGCCTCAGCTGCCCTTTCTTTCTCATCAGAACAAGACTGATATGAAGGCCATTTCTGTCCCCAAGCTGGAGGTTTGCTTTGGCTCTCAATGGGGAGAGGCTTGAGAGGGCAGCTGTGTCCCACCAGGTGCTCTCAGGCTTTGTAGTCTTTCCTGTGTCTTCTTTTCCCTCAGCCACCCTGAGGGCTTTCCCTCTCCTGGCCAGCACACAGCTTTGGGAGTAGGTGGTATAGTGTAGGAGTAGGGAAGCTATGATGACCAAGGTGATGAGCTGAGCTTGCAGGATCCCAGGACTTTCAGTTCATCTGACTTATGCCCTGTAGCAATGACCACACATCATCCCCTTCAGAAGAATCTCTTCCAAAACACAGCCTTAGACCTGCCTGAAACCAGGGCTTTCTGTGAGAAAACTGGACCAAAGCCTCAGCAAGAGGCTTGGCCACCACAAAGAGTGGGTTGGAAGGGAGTTGGCTTCTAGTATATAGTCTAGGGCCTGACCACAGGGGCTAGTGGTTTCTGGTTGGAGGACAGAATATTCTTTGGAAAAGGATGTAGAAACTCTGCTTGCCTCACCCCTCTAGCTGGAGCTAAGGGCAGCTGGTGTCTGCATATTGAGAGCTTGCAGGAATGGCTCTCCCATCTCACTCTGGCCCTGGAAGGCGCTGCACACACTGTGCTTGTGCCTGCCCACGAGCAGTCTTGCAGTTGGCCTCCTAGATGGAGGGGTGGCTGGCATGAGAGAAAGAAGGAAAGAAGGACAACAGACTGATGTTGGTGGAGGTGGGGGATAGGAGACAGTTTGGATTTTGTGTGTTTATAGGTTATTTTTGTTTGTTTGTTTCGTGTGTGTGTGTGTGTGTGTGTATGTGTATGTGTGTGTCTGTGTGTTATGCATGTGTTTTTTCCCCATTTTTTTGTAGTTGTCTATAACTCCATAAGTGCTTTTTTTTCTTTCTTTCTTTCTTTCTTTCTTTCTTTCTTTCTTTCTTTCTTTCTGTCTGTCTGTCTGTCTGTCTAAGTAAGTTGCAGGCTTTGGCTTGGAAATCCCCAGGGGGATGAGGGGCAGGAACCTGAGGCCTTCATGGTACTGTCCCTTCTCCCAGCTCTTCCTGGACCCTGGGAGCCAGGCCTTAGCACTTTTGGCTAACCACTTTCCATGAGCCACTACTCTGATGTCAGCCTATAACCAAAGGAGCTGGGGGTCCAGGTCTATTGACCAGCCCTTCTCAGTCCCCTCAATTAGGGTTCTCCCCACCTGCAGGCAGGAGGCAACACCCTATCTGCTGCCATTGGCCCCTTCCAGAGCCCACATGTCCCACTCAGCCCTGACCTGCCCTGCCAAAGCCTGCTCTACCTCATCTAGGGGTGCTCTGCTCAGCTGTATCCATTCTCCCTAGTGAGCAGAGACTCAAGAAAACCTCTGGGGTCCTGTTTCTGGTAGATGGACCCTTGGTCATCTGTACAGAAGGGAGGGAGGGCTGGGCCCTGCAGTCTTGCTCTGCTGGTGTAGCAGGCAGCTCCCCACTATAATCCTCACTTTGGGCTCTTAAGAGGGCAGATTAAGCATTTTATAAATTGTATTTTAAATATATGTTTTAAACTTGTTAAAAGAAATAAAAGATAAAAAACAAAAACAAAATCCCAATAAGCTTTGAGAATTGCATATGAGAAAGTTTTTTGAGAGATTAGGCCTGAAGCATGTCTCAAATTTTAAAAGGATTGAAATCATTCTGAATCTATTCTTACTCCAACTTAGCTTAAACCAAAACTAACAAAATGTAAAATAAAAATAAATTCTATATGGGAAAATAAATCACAAATCAGAAATGTGATTTTTCATTAATTATGACATTTGTATTTTTCCAAATTTCTGCCAGAAAAGAGCTGCTTAGAAAGAATGAGAGACCTGCAGATATACCATGTGTACCTCAAACACACACTGCTTTGGAAATGGTGAATTCTGATACATTTTAGAGACAGCATCTCATTCTGTAGCCTGTGGTGGTCTGAGAGTCACTGCTAAACTTAGGTTTCAATTCATGGCGATTCTCCTGCCCCACTGTTTAGAATGCTATACAAGATGGCAACCATAAGACACATTGACTGCTTTCTGATTAATCCTGATATAAGCACCCAATTCAGGTAATCACAAAACATGATAGTATACTTTACCAGAAAAAAAATTACAGGAAGAAAATTACAATTAACCAGAACTCAAAGTAACAAAAGAAAATATAAAAGTAAAAATAGGTAGGAAAAATTTTTACTGCTATGAGGAAAATCATATAGTTTTCATGAAATTCTCTGGCAAAAAGTGAGCACTCATTTTATATCAAGAATGAAAACTGAGTGACTGAGGAGATATCTTAAAGATAAGGAAAGGAGTACTGCTTGCTTCTCCAAACAACCCAGGGAAGATTTCCAGAACCCACATGGCTGGTCACAAGCATCTGTAATTCACTCCTAAGGAATCTGATGTCATTTTGTAGCCTTTATGGACATTGCAATCATACAGTTCAGAGACATACATGCAGGGAAACACTCATTCACATAAAAATAAGCACATTTATTAAAAGAATAAAAATGATAATCCCACTCTTTCTATGGAATTATGAATATCATAAAAAAACAAAACCTTTAATATGTCAAATTATTCAAAGTAAAAGTAAGAAGATGTTACTATGCTCATAGCTATGGAGGGGCATAACTACAAATAAAAACCTTAAAAAAATAATAGCCAATTTTATTACCTACTACAGAATAATTTGCATTACCATGGTCACAAATTGAAGTAAGTATACAGAAGATTTCCTGAAGAACAAATGTGTAGCAATGGAAAGTATATTTTAGGTTTTACCAATGCAGATACAGACTTAGCTGGAGTCTCTATTTGTGGAGTGGATGAAACAATAAGCCAACATCTAATGTATTATATGCTCCCAAAGTAAAACTCAAAATGTGGAACAGAAAAGGGAAAAAAAGAAAAAAAGGGAGGGTGAGCTCAGTCCTGTCTAAAGACAGACCAGGACATCGTTATAGTGGTTTGAAATATATAGAAAATGCATGTATTTCAAATCCTTCATGTAAATGGTCATGGCAATATTCAATGAGAAATGTTAAAATATAAACTCTAAGGAATTCCACCTTTTGTCAAATTAATGTGTATTCATGATAAAACTTTTAGGACACTGCTAAGTGCATATGCCTTTTTATTTTCTGAAAATATTTTTCACATTCACTGAAATTTTGAGAAGTGCATGTTCTGTTAAGCTAAACAAATATACAGGTAACCCTAGAATCACTGAGAGCTTCAGAACTTATTTTTCTTAGTATGCCCTTGTAACACATGATAGCAAGTCACTGGGCTTGCAGGCATGGCCACCTTGGAGGATGCAAGGGCCAGATGTTAGCTTAGATTTGGCAATACTCAAAGGTTAATTTTCCTTAATACCAAAATTAAAATAATCATGGTCAATGAATTTTATTTTAAGGACCTTGAAAGAACAATACTCAACTTCATTTGGAATAAAAGGAAAGTCAGAATTGTCAAAACAATTTAGATCAACAAAAGAACCTTAGGAGGCATCACCATCTCTGAGCTCATGTTAAAATATAGAGCTACAGTAATAAAAGCAGCCTGGTACTGGCATAAAAACAGACTTGTGGATCAATGGAATGGAACTGAAGATCCGGGCATTAACCCAAAAACCTATGAATACCTGAATTTCGACAAAGAGGCCAAAAATATTCAATGGAAAAAAAGGATAGTATCTTTAGCAAATGGCATTGGCATAGCTGGTTGGTACTGTGTAGAAAAACGCAAATAGATCCAAGGCTATCACCCTGCACAAAACTCAAATCAAGTGGATCAAAGACCTCAACTTAAAACTAGCCACTCTGATCTTGATAGAAAAGAAAGTGGAAAATACCCCCCAATGAATTGACACAGGCAACCATTTCATAAATATAACACCAGTGTCATAGACACTAAGATTAACAATCAATAAGTGGGATCTCTTGAAGCTGAGAAGCGTCTGTAAGGCTAAGGACACTGTCATTAGAACAAAAGGACAGCCTACAGAATGGGAAAAGATTTTCACTAACCATACAAGTGATAGAGGACTGATATCTAAAATATATAAAAGAACTCAAGGAACTAGAGACCAAAACCTTGAATAACCCAATCAAAAAATGGGGTTCAGAATTAAAAAGGGCATTCTCAGCAGAAGAATTACAAATGGCTGAATGGCACTTAAAAAAGTGCTCATCATCTTTAGCCATCAGAGAAATGCAAATCAAAACAATTTTGAGATACCACCTGACACTTGTCAGACTGGCTAAGATAAAAGAGACAGACCACAGCCTATGCATGAGAGGTTTTTGAGCAAAGGGAGTGTTCCCCCATTGTTGGTGGGTGTGTAAACTTGTTGAGCCACTCTGGAATGCAGTATGGTGGTTTCTCAGAAAATCGGTAATCAATTTCCCCAAGGACCCAGCCATACCACTTTTGGGTGTATAACCTAAAGAAGCACATTTGCACTCCAAGGCATATGCTCAACTATGTTCATAGCAACATTATTCATAATATCAAGAACCTAGAAGCAACCTAGATGGCTCTCAACTGAAGAATGGATTAACAAACTGTGGTACATCTACACAATGGAGTACTACTCAGCAGTAAGAAAAACTGATATACTAAAATTTGCAAGCAAATCGATGGATTTAGAGAATATCCTCCTGAGCGAGGTCTCACAAAGCCAGAAAGGTAAACAGGTGATGTGCTCACTCATTATTAGACTCTAAGCAAAATATCAAAAAACAATGCATGCCCAAGTTGCAAACCACAACTACTGAATAGCTTGGGATCTTATGCACCTTGGATTGCACCTTGGATCCCACTCCCTCTAGAGGAATGCCTGACTCAGTCTTGATATTGGGATGAGGAAACTGCATCTGTCAAGAGTGGATGCTGAACTAAGCCGTATTGTGACGTTGGGACCTTGGGACTTCCTGCCCTTGCTGGGGAGGAGATGGGAAGATGTGGAGAAGAGAGAGTGACTGGAGGGGGTCGGAGGGACAAGGGACCTTGGACAAGGATATACACGGATAGAAAATGTGACTTTCTTTATAAAAATAAAAAAATAAAAGGAAAAAAGTTGTTCATGAGAATAATGCAGCATATACCTAAAACCATGATATATGAATGGGGAATCTTATACACAGTCAAGTTTAAGTCTATCTTTCATTTCTCAATTATGTAAAAGAAATATAGAATGTAAGAAAAACATCCAAAGACAGAGTAATACTTGATATGCATATATCAATGGATGTAATTATTTTGTATTATAATTCATAAAACCAATTTGTACATTTTAGGAAAGTTGGAGAATATTAATGACATAAATGTTCATGTACTTACTAGGGTCATTTCAATACCACAAGATTAACATTAATGATGAAGTGTTTTACAATGACATTATTGGTGTGGTTAGGCAAGATCAGATATATGTATCATGTTAAAAATATTTATATTGTATCATGTTGATTACATAGAGAGCAAGATAAAAGGTACTTAATTTCATTCAAAAATTAACTAACAGAACATCTTTTGTTAAGTTCTTACAGGTAGTAGAATTGGATTCAAAATGATAAAACAGGCTAGTTCTTATTTTCTATATTATTTTTTTAATAGCTTAAGTATTTCTTTGTTTGCAACTAAGCTTGTAAACACTATATAATGAAAATGTACAAAGAATAATGTTGCAGTTTTTGGTTAGATTTAAGTCAAAAACATTCATTAATAAGGAATCTTCAAATGTGAATACCCCAGAAATGTCCTAAGCCGTCGGATCTCGACAACTGTCTCTGAATATCACCTTTGGAAGATATTGGCAAACATCTGAATTAAAACTCAAGAGTTTTCCAAAATAAAGCCATAATTAATGAAACTATTCTATATTCAAACTAAAGCAATTTTAATAAAACTTTCCTTTCCAAAACAATAGAAAAGCAAACAAGGCATTTTGTAAAATGTGGTCCTGAACAAGTCACAGTAAAAATAAATGTATACTTAACTCCCACCTCATCAACACAGAGGCTGCTCTCTGCAAGGCAAACAACAGCCAAAAAGCAACTTTCAGGCAAGGGGTTGCCAAAACCAAGCTCTAACAGTTGAACACAGACACCTTAGGGGAGTTTGGGGGAACCTGGACAAAAGGCCCAGATTCTTTGTTGAAACCGATGAGAGGGTGAAGTGGCTTCTCCCAAGTAGCAGTGCTGCAAGGCCTGGCCCAGCTTTGCACTCCCTTGTGTTATGCTCAGAGCACACTCTCAAGTTCCACTCCAGGAGAGAACTTTTCCCTGTAGAAGTTCAGTGTCCAGGGAGCTCCTTGGCAGTATATGAATAAGGTGAGCTCAAACTCCACAGGGTATTTTAAGGCTTGGAGTCAAAGTTTTTTCCAGCACAGCTAGGCAGAATCCGTGTATTGATGGCCCGTCTCCAGTTTGTTCTAATTTCTCAACATGTATTTGCAGATTCAGGACTACAGACCTTTCCTGTATCATCATAATCATGTCTATTGTCCATCCTAACTTATAATTCAAATTCTGTGCCTAGAAACAGTCCCTGTATTTAACAATAATACCTACACATCACTCAATCCACTGTTACAACTATATGGTCACCAACCATTAATGATCTTCTGTAGACCAAAAAATGTTTCTAGCCATAATTGTCGTGCCTCAAATTCACAGCCAGAATCCCCAAGATCAAAAAAAGTTTTGCACAATACAAATAATAACTTAAAACACACACACACACACACACACACACACATTTCTCACAGAGCTGTGCTTGGGGAAACTCCACGTGTTGAGAGCCACTGAAGACATTATTTGCTAAACTGCTGCTCCAGGAACTTTTGTTTGGAAAACCTATCACCGTAGGGTACAGCTGTTTAGTGGATGAACAGAAAAGAAAGATATGCTGTGGCAACCAGAAAGTTTTAAAGTCTTTCAAGTTGTATAAAATGGACCTGCAGAAGCATTTAAGTGTTCTCAGGATGCAAAATTGGACCTGAAATGTGATATCAAACCAGTCGCAAAAGTATACAGCAGCCATCTCTTGAGGTCACACCTGGTACCCAGATAGGCAAGTAGGCTTCAGGATACATAGCTTGTTGGCCTTGTTCCATATCGCCGCATAATCTGATCATATGTGAATTTCACAAAAGATTCATACTGTTCTGCGAGTTTGGTACTGAGGATTTGTTCTTACTCCTCCCGGAATTTATCTTCTTAGACTTTTAGGAGATGTTCACATATTATCCCCACTTGCAGAAGGGCAAAGTTGGGTTGGTCCTTCTTCATCCAGGAAGAACCTGGAGAACTTGGTGCAGTGAGTGCCGAGGAGGAAGGCTGATTTTCTGAAGTACAGGCTTCACTGTTTGAGAACAACCTCTAAATGTCTCCACCTCTGATAAAGGCTATATTCTTGTTTTATGTTCTGAAAAATTTGCTCAGGAGTTGGAAGGCGACGTTCACTGCCGGGTAGGGCAGGCTGCTGAAGACTCGACGGTGGTGGCATCTGTATCTGAAGCAGTGGCAGCTAGGTGTCCAGGGCCCTGAGGCCCGGAGTGGGGCCTGGCAAAGGGGCACAGCATCACCTCTTCAGGGAGCCGGGGCTCAGCAGCGCCGCCTGGAACTCCATGGGCTGCTTCAATGTCGCCCTGTATGCCATCCCGCTGAGGGGTCAGAGACCAGACAAAGATGCCCCAACAACAGTGTCCCAGGACCCAACTCCTGAGCTTTGGCTCCCAAGCCAAGCCCGCTCCAATGGCGCCTCAGGCACCCGGCAGCCGCGCTGGCCCCTATCTATATTATTTTTAAGCAATAACATTAGTACACTATGCAGTTTTTATATGCAAAAGTTTCTCAGTGAGCAAATCATTCCCAACACATTTCCCAATATTCTTATACATTTTACTAGAATAACCAAATACTGTTTCTCATTGTAAAGGAATTTGAAAAGCTATGTGAATATGTTGTCCACTCTCTTATATGTACAGTATCACTATCCTGTTTAATATACACTGAGTGGACACTCACTCATCTTCCAACACATGTTAGGCTTCATATTTAGACCTCTGATGACAAACTGCCTTTCTCAATCCTACCCTGTATTAACAGCAATCTGAACTAAATAGCTCCCTGTACTAAATTGGTTATTTTTTTTTTGAAAAAAATAAAGCATCAGTCTGAACTGACGTGAGTTATTTTAACTTGTTTTGTGTTCTATCTCTACAGCATAGGCTTTCCTCTGAAGTTGTCAATACTCGATTTCTCAATTTATAGCCATATGAATGTTGATGTAGCTTTAAATATTGTAAAGGTCTTCAGAAGATACTCATATTTCAGTATTTAACATTGTATTGTGTCTCTGAATAGATTGTGCAAAAGGATAATCCATAGTGTCTTGACTCTCTTTGGATTCTATGTATTAATGCAATTCCCAAAATTATTTATTGGCATTTTAGTTGATTAAATGATCATATATCTCCTCAAATAAGAACCAATGGCCATAAGGAAAAATTTCTCCTTGGCATGAGTGAGTATAATCATCATACAACAATTTAATTTTTGCAGGAAGTATCAGCTTTATGAATTAAATTCAATTCTGAAGTTCTTAATTTTATATCATTCACTATTTCAAAGAGAGTGCCATGAGACTCACCAGCCATGTATAAAGGTTAAAATATAGCACAGAAAAATTACATAATTATTTACTGAACACCAAAAGATAATGAATAGTTGTGTTGCTTGATTCTAAGAATGTCATGTGTTTATAATACGTAAAAGGCATTCATTTAAATGTTAAATTACCAACTGTTGACTGCACATAGTAGCATGAAAGTTAGTTTACTTTGCTCTATTCTTTTTTTCTTTCTTTAGCCTTTTATTTCTGACCATTATTTATAACAACTAGTAAACAATACTCTAAACAAAGATAAATATTCATAATTCATTTTTTGGGAATAGGGGTGCAGTTCTCTAGACTACTTCCTGTTCATTGTTGGTGCTGCTAATCTTATGGGAACTCAAAGAAAATTTAGGATCATGGGTAAGTAGAGTGGAGTAGTCTCTGAGGCTGGGTCATCTCAGGCAGCTGCCTTGAAACTGTTCTAGATATAGAACTCAGGAAACTGCAACAGGGGTGCTCTCAAACATTGGGTTATCTGGGCCATCAGTTCCCATCAGAGATCTTTCAGAGGGTCTTCGTCAATCAAATCTTATTTTCTTTTTTTTTTCTTTACTTATTTTGTATTTATCAAAAAAACAGTAAATGAATTTAAAATGCTGGAAAAGTTCACAATAACTATAAAGAAGATAAAAATCATAATCATGATTTATCAAGGGTGATAATGCAAATAGGATTGCTACACATATATTCACTTTGTGTTCAGCTTTCCCTCTGAATTTTTTTTCCATCCCTATATATCCTTATTCAAGGTCGCTTCCCACTCCCACCACATCAGGTCATTTTTCTTCTCCACAACTTCCCATCCCCTCCCTGGACAGGGAGCAGACAGTCCTATGGTCCCACTGACCCAATAATGCTTGGATCAATCTCCACTCCTGGCCAAATCCAGTTTTGTCCCCCCTCCCTCAAGAGTGAGTCAGGTGTTCCTATAGTTGGAGTGGGGTCCGAAGGGTCAGTAAAGGGTGTTTCTGATCACAAGCTGTTCAGTGGTTGTGGTTTGCAGCTTGGGCATGCTTGGCTTTTTTTCTTGTTTGTTTGTGTAGACACCACTAATGAGTGAGTACATCCCCCACTCATCTTTCTGAGATGGTGATACCTCGCTCAGGAGGATATTCTCCAAATCCATCCATTTGCCTGCAAATTTTAGGATATAATTTTTTCTTACTGCTGAGTAGTATTCCATTGTGTAGATGTACCACAGTTTGTTAATCCATTCTTCAGTTGAGGGACATCTAGGTTGTTTCCAGGTTCTTGCTATTACAAATAATGCTGCTATGAACATAGTTGAGCTAATACCTTTGGAGTGTGAATGTGCCTCTTTAGGGTATACACCCAGAA
>PVIH01019558.1:0-12581 GCA_004025045.1 Sigmodon hispidus | reverse complement strand
ACTTCCAAAGTGGCTGAACAAGCTTACACTCCCACCAACAATGGAGGAGTGTTCCCCTTGGTCCGCATCCTCTCCAACATAGGCTGTCATCTGTGCCTTTTATCTTAGCCAATCTAACAGTTCTTAGATGGTATCTCAAAGTTGTTTTGATTTGCATTTCTCTGATGGCTAAAGATGAAGGGCACTTTTTCAGGTGCCTTTCAGCCATTTGTAGTTCCTCTGCTGAGAATTCCCTTTTTAGATCTGAACCCCATGTTTTGATTGGGTTATTCAAGGTTTTGGGCTCTAGATTCTTGAGCTCTTTATATATCTTAGAGATCAGTCCTCTATCACTTGTAGGGTTGGTGAAAATCTTTTCCCATTCTGTAGGCTGGCGTTTTGTCCTATTGACAGTGTCCTTGGCTTTGCAGAAGCTTCCTAGCTTCAGGAGATCCTACTTATTGATTGTTGGTCTTAGTGTCTGTGCCACTGGTGTTATATTTAGGAAGTGGTCGCCTGTGCCAATTTGTAGAAGTGTATTTCCCACTTTCTTTTCTATCAAGTTCAAAGTGGCTGGGTTTAAGTTGAGGTCTTTGATTCACTTGGATTTGAGTTTTGTGCAGGGTGACAGACTCGGATCTATTTGCATTTTTTCTACACACTTCTATCCAGCTATGCCAACACCATTTGTTAAATATACTATCTTTTTTCCATTGAATGTTTTGGGCCTCTTTGTCAAAGATCAGGTGTTCATAGGTTTTTGGGTTAATGTCTGGATCCTCCATTTTATTCCATTGATCCACAAGTCTGTTTTTACGCCAGTACCAGGCTGCTTTTATTACTGTAGCTCTATAGTATAGCTTGAAGTCAGAGATGGTGATACCTCCTGAGGTTCTTTTGTTGAGTAAAATTGGTTTGGCAATCCTGGCTTTCCTGTTATTCCAAATGAAATTGAGTATTGTTCTTTCAAGGTCTAAAAAATATTGTGTTGGGATTTTGATGGGCAGTGCATTGAATTTGTAGATTGCCTTTGGTAGAATTACCATTTTTACTATGTTGATTCTACCAATCCAGGATCATGGGAGAGATTTCCATTTTCTGATATCCTCTTCAATTTCTTTCTTCAGTGATTTAAAATTTTTGTCAAATAGGTCTCTTACTTCTTTGGTTATAGTTACTCCAAGATATTTAATACTATTTGCAGCTATTATGAAGGTTAATGTTTCCCTTATTTCTTTTTAAGCTCTTCTATCTTTAGTGTGTAGAAGGGCTACTGATTTCTTTAAGTTAATCTTGTATCCTGATAAATTGCTGAAGGTGTTTATCAGCTGTAGCAGTTCCTTGGAAGAAATTTGTAGGTCACTTATGTATGCAATCATATCATCTGCAAATAGAGATAGCTTCACTTCTTCTTTTCCAATTTGTATCCCCTTAATCTCTTTTCATTCCCTTATTGCTTTAGCTAAAACTTCGAGAACTATCTTGAATAGATAAGGGGAGAGAGGACATCCTTATCTAGTTCCTGATTTTAGTGGGATTTTTTTGAGTTTTTCTCCCCTAAGTTTGATACTAGCTATCGACTTCTTGTACATCGTCTTTATTATATTTAGGTATTCTCCGTGTATTCCTGATCTCTCCAGGGCTTTAATCATAAAGGAGTGTTGAATTTTGTCAAGGCTTTTTCTGCATCTAAGGATATGATCATGTGGTTTTGTTTCTTTAGTTTGTTTATATGATTGATAACATTTACAGTTTTTCGTATGTTAAACCAGCCCTGCATTTCTGGGATGAAGCCTACTTGGTTGTGGTGGATGATATCTTTCATACATTGCTGTATACACTTTGCCAAAATTTTGTTGACAATTTTCATATCAATATTCATGAGGGAAATTGGTCTGTAATTCTCCTTCTTTGTTGTGTCTTTGAGTGGCTTTGGTATTAGGGTGATTGTGGCCTCATAAAAGGAATTTGGCAGTATTCCTTCAGTTTCTCCTGTGTGAAATAGTTTGAGGAGTAATGGTATTAATTCTTCTTTGAATGTCTGGTACAATTCTGCACTGAAGCCATCTGGACCAGGGCTTTTATTTTTGGGGAGGTTTTTAATGACAGCTTCAATTTCCTTAAGGGTTATAGGCCTGTTTAGGTAATTAATCTGATCTTCATTTAATTTTGGTAGATAGTACTTGTCCAGAAAACTGTCCATTTCTTCTAGGTTTTCCATTTTTGTGGAATACAGGTTTTCAAAGTATGATCTGATAATTCTCTGGATTTCCTGGGGGTCTGTTTTTATGTCCCCCTTTTCATTTCTGATTTTGTTGATTCGAACACTCTCTCTCTGTTTTTTGATTAGTTTGGCAAAGGGCTTATCTATCTTGTTAACTTTCTCAAAGAACCAACTCTTAGATTCATTGATTCTTTGTCTTGGTCTTTTTGTTTCAATTGTATTGATTTCAGCTCTAAGTTTGATTATTTCCTGCCATCTACCCCTTCTAGGTGAGTTCGCTTCTAATTGTTCTAAGGCTTTCAGCTGCGCTGTTAAGTCTCTAGTGTGGGATTTATCTAGGTTTTTCATATAGGCATCTAGTGCTATGAATTTTCCTCTTAAGACTGCTTTCATTGTGTCCCACAAGTTTGGATATGTTGTAGATTCATTTTCATTGAATTCTAGGAAGACTTTGATTTCTTTCTTAATTTCTTCCTTGACCCAGAGATGGTTCAGCTGAGTGATGTTTAGTTTCCATGAGTTGGTATGCTTTCTTTGGGTTTTGATGTTGTTGAACTCTAACTTTAGGCCCTGGTGGTCAGATATGTTATAAGGGATTAATTCCATTTTTTTGTATCTGTTGATATGTGCTTTATGACCAATTATGTGGTCAATTTTGGAGAAAGTTCTATGAGGAGCTGAGAAATATGTATATTCCTTTGCCTTTGGGTGGAAGGTTCTGTAGTTATCTATGAAATCCATTTGCATCATAACCTCTTTTAGACTCCTTATTTCTCTGTTGAGACTCTGTCTGGTTGATCTTTCCAGGGTTGAAAGTGGGGTATCGAAGTCTCCCACTATTAGGGTGTAAGAATTCATGTGGGATTCGAGCTTTAGCAGTGTTTCTTTTGCATAAGTGGGTGTCCTTATATTAGGGGCATAAACATTTAAGACTGAAATCTCCTCTTGACCATTTTTTCTTGTGATGAATAAGTAGTGACCATCTTGGTCTCTTTTAATTGTTTTTAGCTTAAAGTCTACTTTGTTAGATATTAGGATTGCAACCCATGCTTGTTTCTTAGGACCATTTGACTGGAAAAATCTTTTCCCAACCCTTTATTCTAAGCCTGGGTCTGTCTTTGCAGTTGAGGTGTGTTTCTTGTAGGCAACAGAAGGATGGCTTCTGTTGTTGTATCCATCTTGTTAGTGTGTGATATTTTATAGGAGAGTTGAGACCATTGATAGTAAGGGAAATTAGTGACCATTGATTCATATTTCCTGCCATTTTTGGTGGTAACTTGTTCGTATTTCCTTTCTCTGGAGTATTCTTCTGTGGAATTATTGATTGTTTGTATTTTCGTGGGTGTATCTGGGGTCCTTAGGTTGGAGTTTTCCCTCTAATACTCTCTGTAGTGCTAGATTGGTAGACAGATATTCTTTAAGTCTGACTTTGTCCTGAAATACCTTGTTTACTCCATCTATGATGATTGATAATTTTGCAGGATATAGTATTCTAGTTTGGCATCTGCATAACTTCTGACCAAGCCCTTCTAGCTTTCATCATTTCCATTAAATAGTCAAGTGTTATTCTGATGGGTCTGCCTTTATATGTGAGTTGGCCCTTTTCTTTTGCAGCTCTTAAAATTTTTTCTTTGTTCTGTATGTTTTGTGGCTTGATTATAATGTGGCGTGCTGACTTTTTTGGTGGGTCATATCTATTTGATGTTATGGAAGCTTCTCATATCTTTATAGGCATTTCCTTCTTCAGGTTAGGAAAGTTTTCTTCTATGATTTTATTGAATAAATTATGTGTGCCTTTGAGCTGGTATTCTTCTCCTTCTTCTATTCCTATTATTCTCAAATTAGGTGTTTTCATGGTGTCCCAGATTTCCTGAACATTTTGAGTTATCACTTTTTAGTTTTACTATTTTCTTTGACTGATATATCTATTTGAGCTACTGAGTCTTCCACTTCAGAGATTCTATCTTCCATCTCTTGAACTCTGTTTGTTATGCTTGTATCTGTGGTTCCAGCTTTTTTCTTCAGATTATCTATTTCCATCTTTGCCTCATTTTGTGCCTTTTTTATTGCTTCCATTTCTGCTTTTATTTCAGCTTTTAGTTCCTGGCATGTTTCTTTCATAGATTTGTTCATCTCTTCCAATTTTTTGTTTGTATTTTCTTCTATTTCTTTAAGACTATTTTTCATATCTTCTTTGAGAGCTTCAATGATCATCAAAAAGTAATTTTTCGTGTTGCTTCCTTCTGTTTCCTCTTCATTGCTCAGTTCAGGTCTTGTATTTGTAAGATCGTCACTCTCTTCTTGAGTTACCATGGTGTTCTTTGTATTATTATGTAATTTTTTGCACTGACGTTTGCCCATGGCTTCAGTGGTTCACGATTAGATGGCTCCTGGTCAGTTGTGGCACTCGGGCTTGTAAGCCTCCTGTCACCTCTCTGGGCAGGGTCTGAATCTGCCCTTCAGAGACCCCAGAAGTTATGTGTTCACTCAGTTGGAGGTCGATGTGGGTAGTTGTGCAAAATCCCTCAGTAGCAGCTGGGGGTATGATGACAGGCAGACTTTATCTGCACCTGCTACAGAGTTTGCTGGGATTTACTCTGCAGACAGCACCTGGTCCTGGAAGCAGAACCGGAACTGATGGGAGCTCTACTCTCCCTCCCTGTCTGGGATATTGGCGCTTGGGCCTGGTGACCCCTCCTCACCTCTGGGCGGGGTCTGAGTCTGTCCTTCGGGACCCCTGTAGTTATCTGTTCACTCAGTTCGAGGTCGAGGTGGGCAGCCGTGCAAATTCCCTCAGCAGCAGCTGTGGGTATGGTGACAGGCAGAGTTTATCTGCCCCTGCTACAGAGTGTGCTGGGACTCTGCAGACAGCACCTGGTCCCAGAAGCGGAACCCCTTTCCTCTATTCTAAGATCATTCAACTAAACAGTATTAAGTAATAAATTGAAATTTCAACAGTTTCATACCAAATTATGATAGTCTTCATTTTTATTAAATACATTTTCATTTTCCTGTATAAAATCTGATATTGTTTCTAATTCTAGTTCTTCTGACATATCTACATTTTATTTAAAAATAAATACAACAATTAGATACACAATTTTTCAATACACTGAAATATATTCATAATTAGAATTTAAATAAATAATCTTGTTAAGAATTTCAATTAAATTAACTTTATATATGAATATTTACATCCTTAGATAAATGCCCTAGGTATAGAAATTTTGGTATATCACTTGTATAGACACTACATGTTGCCATTTTTAAGACATCCAAATATTTGTCCAATTCATCCATTACTTAATACACCTTTCATAGATGACCAAGCTTTCTAAAATCTAAATTTTTCAAGTGGCATAATATTTTGACAACCTATATTATGTCCTTACACACACACACACACACACAGACACATACACACACATTTACAAATATGCAATTTAAGACATTGGAAAAGAATTGGGAAATAATTGGCTTTTTTCACTAAAATAGGTAAAATAGCTTTAGTTGTAAGGTAATAATGCTGGAGATGCCACATATGTAAGACACAGGACTTAGAAGAACAGGGCCAGAACTGGACAGAAATCTGATCTCATAGTCTTAAGGCCTTAAGTCTGTCTCATTGTCTTAAGGCCCACTCAATGAGAAATTCAGTCCTGGTACTAGAAACCTACTCAAAAAAATAGATATGGAGAGATCCCAGGCCCCAGTAGTCATCTACTACTACTGTATTCTTATAAAAATATACTTACTGTGCTCTAAATATTATTCTTATATTCATGATTACACCCACAGAAAAAAAGATGTTATTTCTCCTCAAAGAATTACTTTAAGCATCACTTATATGTATTACAGATATCTACAGTTAGTCAAAATGCAAGAAGTGATGATAATGTGCCCAACCCTCCTCATAAAACCATCAATCTAAGGCTCAGGATAAATACCAAGAGTGAGGCAGATAGACTGTAAAGTCAGGATGTCAGGACTCTCAAAGCAGCACACCATCTTCTATGCATGACTTGAATGTTAATAACATGAAATTTCAAACGTATGATTTCTGAAAAAAGCCCAACCATTTAATAACAATAAGAGCTGATATACTACTATGGATGAGTGAAGTCTCATAGGGCACAACCCCTAGATAAAGGTAACCAGTAGTTACTAAAATAAGACAAATCAGTAGATTTTCCAGACTGGAGTCCTATAGTAGAAAAATAGGTTGTGCAAATCTGGTGGTCAGTCCTACGCACATGTACATAAACACAACACTAATAACATACACAGAAGTATTTACACACACATACACACTCATATGAATACACAGGTATGTCTTTACCAATAGTATAGAGCAGAAATCACACACACAGAGTTGTTAAAGTTGGAAGAATAGTTGGAAAGTTAAAAGTGGTATAAATGTAATAGATAAGCATGAAATTATGAAGACTAAACAAAATAAAATAAAATGGCAACTCTTCTGTTGATATTCTTTAAACTATTGGATGAAAGATATGGTTATATTAATTATATGTGTTTATTTTGCCGAGGTATTTGATATCATGATTTAAATAAACCTCTGTCAAATGATCTTACAAGTTAAGTATGTTCATCACCTTCTTCTGCTTCTATATTTTCAGAATATAGAATATATGATCAGAAGCTACTGGTAAGGGATCAGTATTATTCTCCACAATATTTTCAGGAATATCTTGCTAAAATTTGAAAAATAATGAAAATTATTAATTTTTCATTTTGAACTCAAACTTAAATATAAGAAAAGATTTTATAATCAGAATATTTTCATTGATAACTTTTTAAATGCTCTATAAATCAACCTATGGGTTCACCTCATATAGTTACACATGCTAAAAATAAGAACCTAAACAAAACCAGAAGCCTGAGATCAGAAATAGGAAAATGTTCATTTGCAGAATTCAACAAGGAAATAAATGTATATTGTGCAACTTATATTCCTGAAGAAAAGACTATTCATGTGTTTTCTCTGTCAAAGTACTTGGTTTTCAAAACAGTTCTTTGAGAAAATCAATGTGATATTAGAATAAGTCACTTGGATTGGAAAAGTAATCAGATTATACCATGTAAAGAACTGAAATATTTTAGAATCATTTTTGTTTATGAAAATAATGTACAAAATACAAATAATTTTGTTAAAATTTTAGAGTCAGACAACATAGTCCACAACCATTAACAGCAATCAGTAAATCTTCTTTATTATTCAATGAAATCTTAAACTCCTCATCAGCAAAGAGAAGGTATCACTAGAGCGTAACTAGCATTAATATGAACGGAAGCAACAGAACACTATTCAGTGTCTGGAATGTTCCATGTGCCTACTTCTACTTGACAAGAGTAGGGGAGATGTCCTTGTGCAATTACACACTCAGCATTTTTAATGCATCAGTATGAGGTAGAGAAGACTATTTAAAACTCTCGTAGGTTCCCTAATCTCTCAATAGCATAACACTAATACTTATGACTTCCTTTCAAATCACATGACCTGATAGCTTTACTAAAGAAAGATTTTGTGATAAAAGGTCAATA
This sequence comes from Sigmodon hispidus, assembly GCA_004025045.1. NCBI lineage: Eukaryota > Metazoa > Chordata > Mammalia > Rodentia > Cricetidae > Sigmodon > Sigmodon hispidus. Next base: position 4,816 of record PVIH01019558.1, on the reverse strand, counting down.
TTTTTATGTCAGTGTAGAATTTGAAGTCTCCAAATACTATTGAAATACTGGTCAATCTGATCTGATCTTTATAAAATGAGTGAAGAAAGGAATAAAAAGCTTAAACGACTGTAATCTTGAATTTTGCATTTAAAGAAATTATGTATAGATTTGAAGTAATATTTATAAAACAAAAAGAATGAAAATTACAAAACTATAATCACAATTGTTCTAAAATGCACAGAAGCATGAACACTAACTTTCTGGTTTCATTAGTGATGCTAGAGATTTAAATTAGTCCTGAAACCACTAGGTTGTCATTCATTAAAACTTTAAGTATTAGATATGAGGCAAAGAGTTTGAATAGAAAAAAACGAAGAGACGTGAAAGTTTTGCCATTATCATTGGTGTCAATTGATATATCAAGGAAACAACACATTTTAAAATATGATACAGAACAAAGCAAAGAGATTTCTTAAAAGATGAAACACAAATGGCTGAGAATCACTTCAAGAAATGTTCACCATCTTTAGGCATCAAAGAAATATAAACTAAGCTACTCTGAGATTTCATTTTACCCAAGCCAAAATGGCCAAAATCAATAAAGAAAATGACAGCTCAGCTTGGGAGGATACACGGAAAAGGAATTGTGTTCCTTGATGAAGGAAGTGAAAACTGGTACTAATATATGAAGATATTCAAAACCTTCTTTTTGTACCTCATTATGAGCTCATTGCCAGCCTTACATGGAACTCATTATGACCAGTCTGTTCTTATACTCATGGAAAGTTCAATCTGTTCCTGTCATCTGAATTTTAGGATAAAGCCTGAGTGCCATGATGCCTAGGTCCAATATACTATTAGAATGAATAATTCAAAACTACTATTGTACTAATTGCGAGAGAAAGATTGTGTATTTCTGAAATTTAATCACTTTAAAAATATTATTCTAGATAATGTACCAAGATATAGAGAGTTCCTTTTAAATGTTCTTTTCATGAGTAAATGATTTTTTACAAGGTACTTTTAAAATTGATTCCAAATTCTATACTCTTTGTTACAGAGTATTGCAATGTAAGCTATTGATGAGATACCTTATGTAACAACATTAACTGATTAGTCTACATATTTAGAGAAACCTCAAAATAATAAAAGTCATATTATGAAAAATAAAACCACTAATATTTATTTGTCCAAATATCGCCAAATTACAAATGTTCTCCACTATAGTAACACTATACAAAATATAAATTTCTGGTAATTACTTATTCCTTACCTTTTTTGGCTTTTATGATTTTATTTCTTATGCTTTGGAATTTTTCACAGTGAATGCATTAATATTATCATAATTTTATTTACAAAATTATAGCCAATAATCCATCTAAAGGGATGTCATTTTGACAAGTGATACATGCTAACATTGCAATCTCCACAAAGAAGAAATTCAGCCCAAGAATTTATCTCTAAAATACTTTACTTACTTCAGTTTCAAAATTAGGTTTGTCCTCAATTCTGGAGCACACAGAAATGGAGGAGTCAGATTTGAAATGATCGCTTTCAAGAAAAACACACAACAAACTAAGTGAGTAGTGGGCCAATTTTATTCTTGAATATTTATTTCAATAGCAATAGTGTTTCTTTATTATTAGTCTTTTGGTTTATAAAATGTGTTCAGTTGTTACTTTCTGCCTCCACTCCTTCTGATCTATACTCTGGTTTACAAAGACTCACATATATTTTCACCTCAAATAGTGTCAGTTAATATACTTGTGGAATCTGAAAATTATTTCTTTTGAAAATGTACTGAATTTTACTCAAATTATAATTAATTGCTCCACATACTTTTTCACCATTAATTAAATAGAAACAATAGCCTCAAATAAAAAAATAATAATGTGTTCTTATTCCATTCTATTAATAAGGCCTCAGAACTTATAACTAATAAATAGCAACCTTCATTCTTCAGCAGGAAAAATAACCACTAAAACAAAATTATCACATTCATTCATTGTAAAACAGCTAATGAGGTCATGAAAAACATGTGAAATCCTTGAACATTAAAGTTATAAGTGAATAAACAATGTGTACATCAAGGACTGGAATCCTCCTTTCAGGGGCATTCAAACATGAAATGTAAATAACTCAGTTGTCTTCCTGCTTGGTGCAGGCTTATTTAAACACTACCAAGCACTTATAAAGCTTCATCTGTGCTTTGCTGAGGGCAGAGACTTCTGGAAAGGCAGATCCCTTGGACTTTTGCCTCTTTTCCCCTCTATATTCTCTAGCTGTCCTCCTTCTATGAGATGCCACTCTTCATCCCCTCATCCAGTCTTCAGTGATGTTTTCCTGCCTTTGAATATTCATCCAGGAAAGATGCAGAGTCCTGAACGTATATGCTCAAAGAACCTGAAAGAATGTTATTTCCCTGGTGGAGGCAAATAAGCTAAATGGAGGATTATCAAAACATATCCCAAGCCCAGACCTGTTACTAAATCATAAGATTATGATGCTATACATTCCAATCTAAAAAGATATGACTTTAGCAAATATAACAAAAAATGCACTTGCCCTAGATCACAATTATTTTCCACTCAGCTCTTTCTAGCCCTTGATACTCAACATCCTCTAGCCCACCTTCTGTGATACTCCATTCTGACATTCTACAAAGATTTTATGTGGCTCAAAGTAAGTTTCAACAGAAGAACCAACATATTTGTCATTTTTATTAAGAACAAAACATAATATAGTTTACAAATTACATTTAACCTAGTCTAGTCCTAGATGGTTTGCAAAATCTTGTATCCTGTGGAAACAATTTTATTGTCTTTAATCCAAACTTATCATGAAGCCACACTTGACTCTATTGAGTTCCATGATGTTTCTTTTGAAATTACCCTTCCCCAATCAATGGCATTTGAATCCTGCACATCTGGGCTCCCTGTTGAATGTCATTCCTGTCCTCTTTCACTTGGAACACTTAACTCACTCCTATATTTTCCTACTTAAACAACCAAATACTTATCAGTGAGCACTGGACTTTTAGTGAAGGAAGAAACACATGTGAATCTAACCTGGGACATATGTACTTTCAGTTACACAGAACACTTTTTTAGCTTTGGGTTCTCCATCAAATTAAACATTTATATAGAATGTTGAATCTAGTTGGCTGTGATGAGGATATTTTGATTAGTTTTCAATAAATCTTGAAAATTCAAAAATTTTAAAGGTCTATGAATCTCTAGTAAAGCAAAAAACAATACCTGAAAGACATTCTAAACTATATGTCAAAAGACATAAGGAACAATAAAAATACAGCAAAAATTTCAAAATGCCTAGTGCCATATGAAATCACAGAATTGTTTTAAAAGGAAAATGCCTCCTTACTCAGGCAGCTCAATAGTTTGAAGAAAAAACAAACCTGAGAATAAGTTCATAATGCTCTTTAAATAGATGCTCAATGTGAGAAATGTAACATTGAGGACATGTACTACCATCCCAATAATATAATTCCAAGCCGTCTGTCATCTTTCTCATTTCAAATCTACGGCACTACAGAACAGTTAAATGAGATTTTTCCTTCTGTCTTGATAGCAATATAATGTATTCATGTAGTGTCTATCAACAACTTTCTGTGGGTTAAGAAAAATTGTGAAGTTATAGACAGGTCTAACACAGCATTGACACATAAGAAAAACTGGCTTACTACATGAGACAATCTCAATATAAGTCAGAGAACAAGAGAATGAACAGACTGACAGTTCAGTCTGGAACTGGAAACTTGATATCTATGAAATCATGTAATTAATCAAACTCTCTTTATAACCTTTGATAATGTTGCAATACGCATAGTGACATGGATATAAATGCTTTAAGACATGATTATATCAATACATCATGTGCATTAAATGAATCAGATGGAATCCATTGCAGAATAGAACATTCTCTAAACACTGGCCTCCTTTCCTTGGATCTAATTATATGTTAAAATTCACAGGCAAAGAACTTAAAATCTTACCCAATGATGAGGGAACTTCAGGCTTCTTTCCTATAATAGAATCAATAATAAAATATATTTTTAGTAGATTATATTAGTCTATAAAATATAATATTTATAAAAGAAGAAACTTCTAGGGTAAATAACTATGGCACTAGAATATAACAAATGCATGAGTAAATTTTCATCTCCTTTGGATTTCTTGAATAAAAATATTATTAGCATTTGTTACCTCAGAGTAGGTGTTCATGTACTGTGACAACAATTTCAACTAATGGCAAAGAATGCCATTGCTGGAATCAGTGTCTATCATAAATAAATAGTAAAGAAAGTAATTTTCTGGAATAATGGTATTAGGATCAATTGGAAGACAGTATGTTTTGTTATGACACAACCATCTTCTCCCAAAACACAACTGCAATCTTCAGAAAGGGATAAAACAATGTATCAGAGAAAACCTGGATCATTATAATTTTCAGTCTCTCCTAAAATGATGAAAACCCACCATGACCTGTTCACCTCCCGGGACCCAGTGCTGGCTGCGGAAGCCCAGCGCTCTCTGGAGCAGGGGCAGGTGGACTCTGTCCCTGACCACATCCACATCTCCTGCTGAGGGAATCCCCGCCAGGACCTCGAACTGAGCAAACCAACTACGGGGGTCTCTGAAGGGCAGATTCGGACCCCGCCCAGAGGTCAGGAGGGGGCAAGAGGCCTCAGCGCCTATATCCCAGCCTGGGAGGGAGAGTTGAGTTCCCATTGCTTCCGGTTCACCTCCCGGGACCCAGTGCTGGCTGCAGAAGCCCAGCGCTCTCTGGAGCAGGGGCAGGTAAACTCTGTCCCTGA
>PVIH01019557.1:0-35006 GCA_004025045.1 Sigmodon hispidus | reverse complement strand
GGAAACAACCTAGATGTCCCTCAACTGAAGAATGGATTAACAAACTGTGGTACATCTACACAATGGAATACTACGCAGCAGTAAGAAAAAAATGATATCCTAAAATTCACAGGCAAATGGAGGGATTTGGAGAATATCCTCCTGAGCGAAGTCTCACAAACTCAGAGAGATAAGCAGGGGATGTACTCACTCACTAGTGTTCTGTAAACAAACAAACAAGAAAAAAAGCCAAACATGCCCAAGAGGCAAACCACAACCACTGAACAGCTTGGGATCAGAAACACCCTGGACTGACCCTTCAAACCCCAGTCCAACTATAGGAACACCTGACTCACTCTTGAGGGAGGGGGGAAAGAACTGGATTTGGCCAGAAGTGGAGACTGATCTAAGCATTATTGGGTCAGGGGGACCATAGGACTGTCTGCTCCCTGCCCAGGGAGGGGATGGGGAGTTTCAGAGAAGAAAAATGACCAGATGTGTTGGGAGGGGGAAGAGACCTTGAATAAGGATATACAGGGATGGAAAAAAAATTCAGAGGGAAAGCTGAACACAAAGAAAATATATGTGTAGCAATCTTATTTGTATTTCCACCCTTGATAAGCCATGCTTATGATTTTTATCCTCTGTATAGTTATTGTTAACTCTTCAGCATTTTAAATTCTTTTTACTGTTTTTTTTTCTTGATAAACACAAAATAAAGAAGGAAAAAAAAAGAAAATAATCTGAAAATTTTTTTACTTTCTGACAAAATTATGATAGGAGGATGAAAATAAAAAGGATAAAAAAGAAAGAGGCAAATAAATTGATGAAGATAGTTTATAAATATTGGTTACTCTGACCAACTGTTGCTGAATTCTTTTGAGGTATTCCTAGGAATTTTTCTTGTAAATTATCTTACAAGGCATAGAATGTAGTCTTTTAATCTTGTTGGTAGATTTGGTGAGGACTACTCTTTTCATTCTCAATAATTTCAGTTTAATGTTGTTTGGTGTAAACAATTTCCTCTTTTGTCAAAGATTGTTTCTGTGTCAGAAATGACAACCTCAGCTTAATTCAGGTTTGGCAAGGAAGATGATTATGACTGTCAGTGGTCTGTGGCTGTCTCAGTAGGTGAAACTCAAATTTAACCCTTGCCTCATATTGCAAACAACAGGGTGTTGGCATCTAAGACAGTTAATAGAGACATCTTTAAACAAGTTCCTGAGTATTAGGATTAGGTTAAAATCATGTTGATGAGGAAGATCTAGAGGATAGAAAAAAATTAGTATTGTTTTCTAAGTGTATTTATAATTTTTCCTTGTTTCTATGTGTTTTATAGTCTCATGCATATATATTATGATTAAATTTGAGAATGTCCTCCAGTAAACTTTAATTTCTCAGTGGGTATTGTATCTGAATACTGACAATTCTAGAAACTATTGAAGGATTTTCTTTCTTCAACATTAACTTTATCTTTCTCCTTTGCTCCTGTCTTTCTCCCTTTCTTCTTCATTTCTTCTTTTTTCCTTAGGATTTTATTTTCCCAATCATTCCTGAATTATGATTATTAATAACTAAGCATAAATTTCATTGATTATATGACCATGTTGCCCTTATGATGTCTATGGCTTTACCACAGTTCTTTCATGGCTGTGATTATGGTTGCTAGTTAGATATGGCTGTATATTATGATAATAAAAGCTAACTGAGGTTTTTTCTTTTTTGTTTTGTTTTTATTAATTAATTCTTTTTATTATGAATAAAGTCACATTTTTTATCCATGTATATCCTTCCCCCTCCCACCCCTTCCAGTCACTCTCTCTTCTCCCCAACAAGAGCAAGAGGTCCCAAGGTTCCAATATGACTTAGTTCAGTGTTCACTCCTGGCAGATCCACTTTCCTTACCCCAACATCAAGACTGGGTCGGGTGTTATCTGGAGGAACTTGGATCCAAGGTGCCAGTCCAGGGTGTTTCAGATCCAAAGCTGTTCAGTGGTTGTGGTTTGCAGCTTGGACATGCTTTGCTTATTGCTTTTTTGTTTAGAGTCCACTAATGAGTGAGAACATCCCTGCTTATTTTCTGGGTTTGTGATAACTCGATCAGGTGGATATTCTCCAAATCCATCCATTTGCCTGCAAATTTTAGGGTATCATTTTTTCTTACTGCTGAGTAGTACTCCATTGTGCAGATGTACCACAGTTTGTTTATCCATTCTTCAGTTGAGGGACATCTAGGTTGTTTCAGGTTCTTGCTATTACGAATAATGCTGCTATGAACATAGTTGAGCTAATGCCTTTGGAGTGCAAATGTGGGTCTTTAGGGTATATACCCAGAAGTGGTATTGCTGGATCCTTGGGGAGACTGATTCCTAGTTTTCTGAGAAACCCCCATACTGCATTCCCAAGTGGCTGAACAAGCTTACACTCCCACCAACAATGGAGGAGTGTTCCCCTTGCTCAGCAACCTCTTCAGCATAGGCTGCCATCTGTGTCTTTTATCTTAGCCAATCTGACAGGTGTAAGGTGGTATCTCAGAGTTCCTTTGATTTGCATTTCTTTGATGACTAAAGATGTTGAGCACTTTTTCAAGTGCCTTTCAACCATTCGTAATTTTGCTGAGAGTTCCCTGTTTAGTTCTGAACCCCATTTTTTACTGAGTTTTTAGCCCTCTAGGCTTCTGCTATTCTAGCTAACTGTTACCTAGAAATAAATATACTGGGAAATAAGATGACAATGACTCTCTCATTAGACAGCAGACCCAATCTTCTCAATTAGAGGACAGACTATTCTTAACATATTGTCTCTTTTAGTTAAGGGAGTATAATTGGCTGGTAAGATTTCTGTTATAGCCTGGAGATGGCAGTACATGCCTTTAATGCCATCACTTGGGATGTAGAGGCAGGCAGAACCCAGAGTTAAATGCCTATAGAATGAGTTCCAGGACAGCCCTTACTACACAGAGTAAACCTGTCTCAAAAAACAAAGCATTTGATATAGAACAATAAATACTTTGAAACAAGGGCATCTCTCTGAGTTTCCTAATATTTAGATATTTGTTTGTTTAGATAAATAAATATTTACATGTTTACTTCTACCTCAGTAACAGATCAAGTCTGTTTCAGAATTTCCAAATTACTGCACATTACAGTCTTATCTAACTCTTGAGGCCAGTCTTACAAATTGTTAAAATGGGCTCCAGACGTCTTATCCAGGAAATTAAACACTGAACCATTACAGACCTGGGATAATGACTCAGTTTCCTTCACTTTTCTTCTCCCATCTTCCTGCTCATCTAATAGCTCAAGTCTCTTGGCTCTTCTTGATCTTACTAGCAAATGATAATGGTGTTCTCCAATTCCTTGAGGTAAGAATTTCTTTCTCCTAAAAACAGATGGCAACAGCAGAAAGAAGATCAGATGATGAGGACAGTGTCAATGTGTGGGTTGTGACCTGGTTCAATTTCTTGGTTCATCCTTAGAAGATGGTTAGACTGTCTCTGACAATATTGGGGAGTGCAAATGGTTTCTGGAGGCCTAGCAGACTGAGCAACAAGCTAAACTTTTTATTACACTGTGTTAAAATGTAAAGCTAAATGAGTTCATGATGAATTCCATGTTGTTACTTTGTCATGGCCTGTTAGGGCCCAGAGATAAACACAGCTCATCTTCTAACACTTCACCTTTATAACTCCAACATCTTCATAGTAAATTTCTTGATAGAACCTGATCATTGAAGTTTATCATCTTTCCTCAAGAAAAAAATCTCTGCATATCTTGCTAAATGGAATCTGAATGCGTCAAGTCTATAATTTCCTTCAAAGATTTCAAGGCCAGGTAAACTATGCAATTCTTAAAGTTATCTCTTTTTTGGTTAAAGCTGAAGCTCTTGCCTGAGATACATCTCTTCACTCTCTCCACCATCAAGAAAAACTGTTAATTTTGATAACATATTGAACCCTGGATTTCATATGCCTCCAGTAATGTCTTCATTGACACTTTAAGTAGCAAGTGGTAATGCTGGAAACTGAGCTTTTAATAAGTAACATTTGAGAGATGGAAGATAACTTCAAATAAACAACCTTTTGTGTTTTTCATAAGCATTCTCATACTAAGTACAAGGAAGTGAATCTTAAGGAAGCAACAAAAATATAAAATGGTAGAAAAAATAAGGTAACATAGAAATACATAATGTGTATACTTTTTAACCAAGTATAATTCATGCTATTTATATATTTATAAATGTAGCCTTCCCCATAAAATGGTGTACTTAAACAGGAACAAGACTCTTTGAGAAAACTGACTAAGCTGACTGCCTTCCTTGCATGATTCAGAGCTGCCTATGACTAATGATTCTTTGATCCTCTGGTCACATACATAAAAACTTCCAGGTCTGTAAAATCTATACAGTAGGGAAAACTTTGTACAAATTTGATATCTCCAGGCTCTGTGACTTAAGTATTTGGTGCTTTAAGTAGTATAGGTTTGCCATCAAGTTCTAGAAGATAGATAATAGTGTTAGTAATAACCTATAGTGTTTAGGGTTTTATAATCATATCCAAAGTACCATCACCAAATCCAGTATTAATATTTTCTGCACAAGTTTTCTATAAATTATAAAATTCTCAATACTATGTAAAAGCAATTTTTATCCTCTTTGAATAAAGTTTGATTTTTATATAAAATAAGCCTAAGATTTTAATCTATTTATTTATGGATATATTTTCTCCTTTGTACATTTCAAACAGTTTAATATTTTTTCATTTTCCATTTAGGTCTGTGATAATTTCAATAAATATTGATAAACTATTTTCAGAAGACGTGAGATCAATATCTAATTTAATTTTAAAATTTTACTTTAGAATATTACATAATTTCTCTTTTCCTTTTATCCTTCCTACCAGTTTCATGTCCACTCACACACACAAAATTTATGACATATGTATATATGACAATTCAAAGATGAAAGGGTAAATGGTAAAGACAGTGTGACTATGCAGGTGTGTGTGTGTGTGTATGTGTGTGTGTGTGTGTGTGTGTGTGTGTGTGTGTGTGTATGTGAGATCTACTGAGTCTATTCAGGTTTGCCTGGATGTATATTTTGTCTTAGGGTTTCTATTTTTGTGATAAGACACTATGATCACAGCAACACTGAGAAAAAAAATAAATGTGATGGCTTGCTTACAGTTCAGCAATTCAGTATATTATCAACATAGCAGGACATGGTAGTGTGTAGGCAGACATAGTGCTTGACAGTAGCAGAGAGTCATACATCTTTTAGGCAACAGGAAGTGGTCTGAATATCACACTGAGCAAAGTATAAGCATATATGAGATCTCAAAGCATACCGCCACAGTAACAAACTTCTCCATTATAGGTACACCTCCTCCAATAAAGCCACATGTATCCTCTTAGTGCCACTCACTTTGGGGATCATTGTTTTTAAACCATCACACTAGTAATTACTTACCACTTAGTATCCAGTCCAGCCTTGGGAAAAACTAATTCTACATATCTTTTCTGTTCTTCATTGCCTGTAGATTTTCATCTAGGTGTCAGATTTCTCTTATCTGCTTAGGATATCAACAGTGAGTTTCCATGATACTGAGATTTCATGGGTAGCTTATTTCTCATAGCAGATTTCCTAGTCGTCTGATTTTAACAATCTCTCTGTTCAATCATGGGGGTATTCCCAAGTCTTAGGAAGCAGAAGTTGTGCTATAGATGTATCAACTGGGGCCAGGACTTTATGGTACATTATTCTTTTCATTTTGATTAGTTGTGACTTTTAGCTTTTAGTAATCCTTGAACTTGGGTAGTTTATAATGTTTTTTTTTTATTTTGGTATTGTATTTTGTTATTATGCTTTTTATTCTGAATATTCTGATGTTTTTCTTATTGACCTATAATGTTCTTGCTAGTATCCACAAAATAATTTCTTATAATAATAGTTATTATCATATTCAACCTACAAATCAGGTTAAGAGACATGAGTGCTTTGTCAAGGCTCTTCTAGTAACAAATATATATAGATAATTAAAATTTTCTATTTTCTTCATAAGTATGTTGTATAGGTCAAGTGTTACATTAAGAACTGTAGATTTAATTGCTTGTCATTGTCATATTGTGTTTTTAATTTCAACTTTCAAAGATCCAACGCTATTATATAAAGAGATATATAGTTAAATTATTTCTACTTGGTTTGACAATGTTCCCCACAAGAGTTATGAGCTAAGTAACAAAACACCCACTACCTGGCATGAGAAACTGCTATTCAACTTCTTGGTAAAAAGTAGTTCAAATTGGCTCACTAATGATATAGATTATTGCTGTTGTCCTTGGTTGTCTCTCAAGAGTTTGAAGGTACATCTTTATTGCTAAAGACACTACACAGTCCAGACACAGAACATGAAAGTTTTGAGCTTGCTTCAACTTGAGATTATTCTTACTATATTCTTGCTTTCAAAGTAGCAAAAGGTGTTTGTAGTCTACCTAGGGAAGGAAGTAATCAATAGTCCTAGTCACCTGAGATGCCTGTGAATAATTACCAGTATGAAAAATATCTCTAAAGGGGCACTGATGGAACTCCCATGTTGTTAGTTAAATAAATTAAAAATGTAAATTTTAAAAGTTGATTTTGGTCTATTAACCTTGTACCTTCCAAGTTAGTATCTTTTTTGGAGTGGAGGTTATACTTAGAAATCATGTTAAGTCAAACAAAGACATTTTAGTTTTCCATCTGTCTTTACATACTTTTTCTATTCTTCTCTAACTGTATTTAGAGGAACTGCCAGTGTGATATGACTGACCACTCGAGGGGGCATCAAGAGCAAATAGGAAACATCCTTGCTTGGTTCTTTAACTTAAGGGCAACGTGTTTTATTTTTTACCACTGTGGTTTATACTATAGTATTTTTTAAAAAGATATTCTTTAGTAAATTTATATGCTTGTTATTTTTGTATAATAACAGCAAGTTAAAAATAATTAAAATTATCAATGTTTTTAATACTGGAAGTGCAAGTATGATGTAAATTGTGTCATTTCTTAAGTGGAAAGTAAAATATTAAAGCAAGTGCTATAAATGTTACTTTGATTGATCCCTGAATTTATTTCTTTGACATAATCATTAAGGATAAAATGGCTTCATGTAGCTTCCTTATTGTTACTGTAAACAGAATCATAGATTTAGCAACTGCTAGAGAGTAAAATCAATCAGACAATGACAAGAAACCTCAAACAAGGGTAAAATAATAGCTAGATTTATTTGATAGATAATTTATATACCTAAAAATTTTAAACATATCTTTTTAATGATTAAATGATTACACCCTGTTAAAATAACTGAATATGTGGTAATGAATTTCTCCATTTCAGGTTGTTTGAGAATTGTGTGAACCACTTGTAAAGATCTAACAAGTGCCAATATCTTTTTTATAATATGTATTTTATGCCACAGAACTGCTAGTCACTTTTCTAGGACATGGCTTGACCCAATTCTTGTGTTTGAATCTTATTCAATATATAATTCAGATTTGAAGCAGGGAAAATTTTTCTTTTTTCACAACCACAATTAAGAGCAGATGCATGTCTGTTACTTCTATATTTCAGATATAGTTTACCTTCAGATGATGGCTCAGCTTTGTTCCCACTTGTCAACTAAATGGGGAAGTCAATAGAACTTAAGGTCTATTTCTACAATGGAAAAACATCTATCTGCTAATTTTTACATTCAGTTTTTAACTATCAAATTTTTTTCACTTGGATGGAATTTATATTTATATAAATGCAGTTAAAAAATGTTCCTAAAGGAATTATTTTAACTTGTGACAAGGAACATATGCTGTTATTTATCTAGCAATTCCTCTATCTAAAAATAATAGCAATATACATATGTAATAAAATTAATGTAGTTATGTCTTTACTGTACATGATCATTATTTTGAGGCTAGTCAGACCCTTTGAAACAAGCTAAGAAGCTTCCAAACAATTTGGGAAAAGTAAAGAATATATGGCATTGAAGTATTTATAGGTTTTATTATGAAGGAAATTGGTAAATGGATGCATTATCTGGTCTTTTACAATATAATGGATTTCAGAGGCTTAAAAAACATAGTTACTCTAGAATGTATGATTGTGATGTGTTCTTCCCACTGGAATCAGATACTGAAACTTTAACTTAGATGGGAAGTGGCATTTTGAGGAGTAACTAGGCACAGGAGAGGGCATGAAGAAAAGCTTGCATGATGAGATTTGTGGTTTTATATGAGCAACAGAGGTGATTTTCCTGGTGCAGTGAAATGTGGTGCAAAAGCAGCTCTCTACAAGTCAGGAATGAGGGTTTGATCAGATACTGCATCTTCTAGCCTAAAGAACTATGAGAAACAAAAATCTTTCTCTGTGTGTGTACACTCATGCACATGTGTGCATGCATGCAATGTGATGTATATATTTAAGTCACATAGCACATGGTATAATTATCATAGCTTTCTTAACTATTATTTAAATAAGTGATTCCTGGGAGGCAGAGCTGTTACATCACATAAACCAAAGAATATAGAAATGACTTTGAAACTAGGGTGCGTGTAAGAAATAGAAGAGGTTGAAAATTCCAGAAGCGAAATTCAACAGATGTTGCATGTGAGAGGTTAGATTGTAAGTGTTCTGCCTTCATAGATCATTTACATAAATGCCTAATTGTAGAAGTAAAATGTATACACTATTGGTAGGAATAGGAAGTCAAGTTTAATGCTAGTAAAGGAGGAATATGAAGTGAATGAACTTTGTATCTTTTATGTGCTTAGCTTAGTCAAGGGAAAGGTAAGTCTCTATAATTACAAAATTGCTTTAATCTTGTGATTAATTAAAAGAGACACAAAGAAGGACAGGCAAATTTTCGCATTATACACTGAGTAATGGCTAATATACAGCAAAAAAGAGATGAGGATTCTTCAAGTGAAATATTAGATGAAAATGGCCAGTAAAATCTGTGAATGTGAAGAATTAAAATAATTTAAAAACAAAAGTTATAGCAAACAATAGTGTGGAGGTAGGGCTGGAAAGTAATAGGGAAAGTTGTACCAGGACATGGCAGAGACAGAACCACAGGATGACAACTGCCTAAATGGCAAGACCATTGTTAATAAAACATAAATAAGTCACTAATTATGCTTTGAGTTTAGTATAACTGATGCTGAATGAGCATTATTCAGATTAATATATACTTAATATGTCATTTAAATAATTTATAAGTAGTAGCAATAACTATTGTCAATTTATAATTAAAAAATAAATAAAATCTATAACTTGATAAACTCTTGAAACTATTCAGCTTTGCAACTAATATTTATTTTTTTAACAAAAGCATGAGAGGTTTATTTCATCTGCAGATAGGCTACCTCCCTGCCTCGGGGAGCAAGGGAGTAGCAACAGAGGGGCAATCCCATATCTCTTTTAAAGGCTAAGACCATAAAATCACCATAGCAACTGGGGAAACACATGATTGGTCACTTTAAAGGTCATACTTCAAAGTCATGAGGTTGCTCACAGTAGTCATGGGGTTGCCTTAAGACCAGCTGGTTAGGGGGCTTTTAAAACCGGGTGTTGGTCACCGCTATTCTGCTTGGAACTTCTGGTATTTTAATCACAGGTTCGACCAGACCATTATGTCCTATCTGAGTTGATTATGGCTATCTGGGCTGGGTCACTCTGTTTCCTGGGACAAACTTTAGTTCCTTGTTCTCATGGGGGGTGCTCTGCTGAATACCTGAACTGAATGCCTGGTTCAAGCCTTAGAACCCAGGGTCCTTCATTCCCCCATTTTCTTTTTGGGTACTGTCTCAATCATGAGACTCTGGCAATATGCTCATGGCAGTAGTCTATCTAGAAGATGTTCTTGTGCCCCACCCCTGCAGGCCCAAACTGATCTGCAAGGTCTCCAAAGAGCAGCTGGGACCTGATTTGCAAAGCCAACTCTGGGCTGTAGGGACCTTTGGCCTCCACAAAAAGATTTGTCTCCTATGCCAGGTTTCCTTTTAACTTAGCATTTCAACCTTTTAGAGGTTTGGGGGTGTAACGGGTGTAGAAGATTTTCTTTACTGCTTCAAGCTGACATGGGGGCATTGTTCTTAGGGCCCCAAAAGGTTGAAAAGCTAGTAAAGGAACTAAGCTCCAGGGCTTCTGTCAGGAGCACATAGCTGTCTGATCCAGTAGCCGAGAGACAGGAAACAGCCTAACTCAGTAGAACTGGTTCACAGGCTTCAAGCAAGTCCACAGCTCCTAGTCAAGTGGAAATCTGTTGAGATATGTTAAAACTGAGAACAAAAAGTTAGAATTTAAATCTTAGGACCAGTCTCAGTAATTTGGGAAGGGCAGGAGTCCCCAAACCAGAAGAGAGAAGTATCATCCTTAGGGACAGACAGGTGGGAAAAACTTAGGCTGTACTTATCTGGAATCTTTTTGACCTCTGTGAGGTGGATCCAAATTCTATGAGTCTCTTAAGCTCATACAAATTGCAAAAAGACATAAGAATTTTAGTTATATTAGTATTCTCAATCAGGATTTATAAAATGAACTCAAAAACTAGCTATCACCTTGGAGAAGGATCTGATTGTCGAATTCTACCAAGCTGACAAAATTATAACTAACCCAGCCGTCAATAATTGCAGAAATCTGAAAAGATAAATTATACCTAAGTGCAGAATGAGCAGCTTCTGAATCTACTAAAAACAACTGAGACGAGTCCATACCCAGTTAGCTATACCCAGGTCTCCACCTAGCTGGAGGTGGAAGTATCCAAACAGCATCAATCTTCAGCTGCCAGGCCTTCAGGGTGGGAGATTTTTTTCCCCACAGTAGAGGGACATATGGGAGAAGACTGACCTTACTTTGTCTAGGCAAAAGGGTTCAATCAATTCTCCAATGTCTTCAGATCTAGGCCGGGTTCATGTCAGCAGGCAGGCATTGTGCTATGGCATCTTGCCCAGGTCAGCACTGCTACAATCCAGACGAAGATCCTGGTGTCTCATAATCTTCTTTGGAGACCTTGGGTCACTGTTAGGATCTAGGAGTCTCTGAGAAATAAATATTTTAAATGCCATATTCTGCAGACCTCTGAAATATGAGGCCTGCCCAGGTATACCTGCATAGAAAAACTTTGTTTCTAGTTACTTAGTTGTAAGCTAACCCTGAAACTTATATAAGAGACTAAATCTCAACCCTGTAATTAATCACAGTACTTACAAGAATGACTGCTTGTGTTTCTTAATAGCCTTGAATTAGCTTTCATTGTTTTCATTAGGACACTTCACAAATGTTTTATGGATGTCTTTATTATGACTTTAAATCTTAAAATGTTTGTTCTCAAAGCTATGTGCTGAACTTAGATTTAAGATCTATGTCTGGCAAGATAAGTTGTCTTTGCAACCTTGATTACATACTTATAAACTTGTTTTCAGATAAGTTAAAAAAATTTCTAGCACATAGAATCTATTTTACACTCCACATGGAGTCTGTATGCTCAAATTAGGTCATCTACCAAAGTTCTTGTCACATAAATATCAATAGTGCATGATGATTAATAAAAGTAAACTAATTTCAGCACTTTAACAATTATAGTTATATTCACACATACACAGTTGGATCCAAGTTACATATATACATATATACATACATACATACATACATACATACATACATACAGATTTAAAACTAGCTTTCAACCACACATAGTTAACTCTAAGTCACATATATGTCCATATATCTATACATATGTTATAAACATTTTGCAGTGAAGAATCATCAGCTAATCCCAAAATGAAAAAAAACCAAATCGAATTAACTCAATATCTTACAGTTTCTTTTTAAAATTCAGTATCTGCAGGTATGAGAAATCACAACAAACAAAATCCACATCACCTCTGAAGTTCTATAATATTCTATATACCTTCAGTCAGTCTAATTCCTTAGGCATCTTTGCTTCAGACATTTTTTTCTTCCTATCCCTTTATTATCCCAATCCTCTGCCTTCTCTATCATCTTCTGGACAACACAAAAACTTTCACAGTTCTTTTTTGTGTTTCTCTTCAGTATGCATACACTGTAGCAACACACAACCAACATGAAGCATCTGAAACTAGCCATAGAGTTTTTGTTTTTCTTAACTAATGATAATTTGTAACCAACCTCTGTAAAAGATGACAAACCCACTGGATCTGAATAATCAAAGCAGCAGTCGCTTTGTGTCAGCAACTACAGTCAGTGACTGACCAAAAATGCAATCCAAAATGGAGTCATGTCATATGCTTTCAAATTTTCTCATGCATAGATTTTTAATTATAACAGATTTTAACCTTATTTAATAATTTTTATCACTGTCATATCAAAAACATTTGAACTCCTGCTAAGTTCTGATTCCTGACCATAAGTGCAGTCACAGCAGCTGTGGGTGGTGACTGACTGCTATCGGGAATAGAGATAGCAAAAATATTTAAACCATTCTATCTCAGCTTTATACTTATAACAAAATTAAAAACACATCAGAACAGCATAGATAACTTTCTTGAGAAACAGACAAAACTTCTCAACAAGGCAAATAGAACTTTCTGACCAGAAACGAAACCAAATGAGCAGGTAACATCCAAATTACAAAAATGCATGCACACGAGTCCAAACATACTTTAAACACACATTCTGTGGCCACAGTTTTCATGCACTCACACATTCATCAATAGGCGTAGCCTGGCTAAAACATCTGCATAGATAAACCAAACAGGGCAATGTTCAATGAACAGTTTTCAGAAGGCTGCTATGGGAATGCTCCCAGGCAGCAACAGGTCCCCCAGGATCTCGGGAAGAACCGGGCTTCTTGGTTCTGGTCTTCCTGTTGTAGACAGACTCCAGAACACAAAACAGTGAGACAACAGACAAACACAAAGCAAACACAATCTGCGCCATGGGCAACTCGGCTACAGAGATACAGATGGGAGCGGCTGTGAACGGTTCCATTCCCCTGGAAGGGGAGATATCAAGTCTCCTACCTTCCTCTCAGACAACCCTAGAGGAGACCCCAGGGAGGGGACCAGAGGGGCCCCAGACTCAAGGCATATCTGCCTGCCTCCCGGACTGGCCCAACTACTGAAACAGATGGGAGTGGCCGTGAATGGCTCCATTCCCTCGGAATGGGAGACACGAAGTCCCCTACCTTCCTCCAGACAACCCTAGAGGAGACCTCCAGGGAGGGGACCAGGGGGGCCCGGACTCAAGGCACATCTGTCTGCCTCCCCCACTGGCCCAACCACACTGGTCCTGTGCAGGCACAAAATACAGATGCCAAATCACCCAGAGATAAGGATACAAGATACACAGAACATTCGAGCTCGTTCTTACCTCCAACCGGTCCCAGAGTGGGGGTTCAGGGGCACCCCAAAGTCCTGGACGAGCCCCCACATGATAGACCCCAGACTCAGGGTACTATCCTCGGGAAGGGGTGCCCCAAGAACCCAGACTCCAGGCCATTGACGTACAAAAGCATGAGAGGTTTATTTTGTCTGCATACTGGCTACCTCCCTGCCTCAGGAGCAAGGGAGTAGCTGCAACTAATATTTTAGGGCAGCTTCATTATGTTCTAACTTTTATACTTATCAATATTCTACACTCCTATAACATCAGGGAAGGAAATTCAAACAGTATGCTGTTTAAAGGGTCAATGCTACATTTGTTTATAGATCCTAGGTCACGGGACCAGTTAGAACAAAACAGATACCCAAAGCAATGTCAACCACAAAATAACAATGTGAAGTCTATAATTCACTGTCTTGAAGTAGCTTTGCTCTTGTTAGTGATATCTTAATGCTCAAGTAGAAATAGTCATGAGACATGTTATTATAGTCACCAGCTCCCCCCAAATCTGCATTATTTTATCATAAGAATAATGTGTCACAAAAATGAAAGTCTTATTTATTTTCCATTGAATTTTTCCAGTTTTGTTCAATATAACCTTCATGTGTGTGCTATAGTCCACATGTTCTAGGTATAATTTAGTAATTTTCCTGTTACTTTAAAAATTTTGTAGTTGTAAATGTAGAAGAACAAAGCTCATATTTTGATTAAATCATGGTTTAGGGTATTGCTAGTGTTCCAGAGGACTCAAATTCATGCCCCAGTACTCCAGGCAAGTCACAACTTCCTGCAAATACAGTCCTGATTTTGCTTTAAAGACACCTACACACATATAATATTAGCTCACAAAGATACACAAATATATATTAAATAATAACAAGAAATATCAAAATCACAAAGCAGGATATGGATTTTAAATATTTAATACAAATAAATACCTACATATGAAACTCCTAATCCTAATTATGATACAAAATATGAGTATCTCCCTACTGATCATAGCTCATATGTTATTCATTTAAATTTAGTTTTTAATAATTGTGCAATATGTGAACAGTTCTATAGATATTAAATATATGTTAAGTAGAAGCATAGATATGCATGTTTATTTAAACAAACACAAATATTAATGAGTATCTATTTACATAAAAGATTTGCCAAAAGAGAAGATTATAAAACAATATTTAGTTCTACAAATCAGAATAAACTGCTGAAATAAAAATCAATTTATTATATTTTAAATTTCCACATTTATCACAGGGAAATAATATCAAAATAACTTCAACAAACATTTTATTTATACCAAATAATTTTACTTTATATATTCATGTTCATGTTCCATATTCATTTTTGAAAATTTTGTTCAGGCACTGTGAGTTTTTTAATAGACCACCAAAAGCCTAACAGCAACGTTTTTCTCCATGGTAAACAGTATTATAGACAGAGGTCTCATATTATCATATTGCCAAGCACTATCATAGCAAAAACTGCCCAACAACAAATTAACCAAACATGCAAACATATTCCCTTCCTCCAGTGACACCCAACTCTGTACTAAATAGTTTGATTGTATCCATTAAATGTAGCTGTAGCCAGTGTTGTGGATAAGTGTTCATTCAATCCAGAGGAAGTGCTGTGCGCAGAAGAAATCCTTCACAATTTCAATTTGCTCTTCTCTATTGGAGAATTTGTAGCAGCTGAGAAACAACGCCCCCCAAAATAGTAAAAAGAAAATGAAAAGCAAAATGAACAGTCTACAGTCATAGACCTAGGTCAGTGGTCAGCTTGGTTATGTTTTTGTTGTTGTTGTTGTTGTTTTTTTAAGTACTATTTTTTAGACTACTGCTAGATTTTGACTAACAAATTATTCCAGAATTGAAGACTGACAAAGAACAGAGGGTCAGATGACTGTTTTCTGTTTTGCTCAATGAAATTCAATTTCACAAGAAATTCAAGGATTATATGGAGAAATCAGCAATTAAGTATAGTATTAGGTGCTAGGATATTATTAAAGTTATCGTTCTTAGTTTCCTAAGAACATTTTTCACCTATTGTTGACAAACTTCTGTAGTTTGGGGAGTACAGTTGTCCTAATTCATTTGACCCTCTATTGTTCTCAATGTCTTTCCCTTTATTCCTTCGAATATGTAACCAAGTGGATGAAAGAACAATTTAAGCAATGAGAAAAATTCACATAAAGTTTAGAGAAAGCATTGTTTGCTTGTTTTTGAGGGGTTTTTTTTTTTGTATGAAATTTTTTTCTTTTAAATTAACATTGTGCATACTTCCTAGTGGTCTTATGATTACTTCAAATACTTCTAATAGACATAAATGATTTGTTTAGTAGGTCAAGTCTTAATGTCATGTAACTTGCTTATAAGATCACATTTTGAATACAGAAATCCACAATTTACACTGTCTGAAGATGCTTATAGAAAAAAAAGCTCTTCCATGGTTTAGAATCACTACATAGAACCAAAACAGCTTTAAATTGACATTTCATTATTTGGCTTCAAGATAATGGCAGATGGCTCTGTATATGTGTGATGTGCAGAACTTGCATGTTATCAATGTTCCCTTTAAGAACCAAATAGGTAGCATTAAGCTTCTGGAAGAGGTATTTTTTGCTCTGTTTTTTTTCTATCCCTAACTGAAAGTCAGTTCAAAAGTTCTTTTAAACTGTATTGTGTGTGTGTGTGTGTGTGTGTGTGTGTGTGTGTGTGTGTGTGCCTGAGAATACTCACATGCTTGCTCTTGTTCATATGTACGTGCTTACTACAGTGCTCTTTTGGAGTTGAGAGGATAACTTGCGGATTCACTTACTTTTAGGATCCAACTCAATCTTCAGGCTTGTAGCAAGTGCTTTATCTGATGAACACTTTCAGCATCCCTAGCACAAAGATCTTATGTTCTTTTGCTGGTTTTATAATTTTCATTTTCAGATTTTATTTTGTTTTCTTTGTCAGGGGAGGTTGCAAGGACAGAGGTCAAATATAAAGAGATGGGTAGATGAGAGGCATTGGGGAAAAAGACGTGGAATTCACAAGGAATCAATAAAAAAGGCTGTGCTGAGTCAGCCCTGTACTTTGCTGGTCCTGGAGAATCTGTCTTTATCCACCACCAATTCTGGTAGAGCTGGCCCTGCCCCTAGTGCAATAGTTGTCCCCATACTCAGGACAGCAGACTCCAGCTGTCACCAAAGCTGATCCCAGTGGCATGGATTCCAGGGGTGTCTGGCTTTTTTTCTTTCCTGATGGGGCCTGTCCCAGTGGAGGTTCAGACTCAGCAATTCAGCTACCATCCTGGCACAAATCCAGTGCATTTACTTGGCCTATCCCAAGGTCTACCCTATCTATGCTCTGCTGGAGAACATGAGGAAATTGGTCCTATGGAACCATAGCTTCAGAATTTCCATGATTTAGGGGCAAAGTAGGATATCCAAAAGATGTATCAATGAACTTTTGCAAAGAAAGATCTTTGGGAAAAAAGTGTGTATTATATGACGTATGACAGCTCCCAGTGTCACTAAGAGTAATGAGCAGGGGATGGAGAAGTGGGAAAGATGGAGGAGAAAAGTGTCTTTTTATAAATTTTTTCTGTAATTTTCTTTTGGTGTTGGAGAGTGGTGCAAGTATGAAGAGAAGATATAAAGGATCTGAAAATGAGAGGAATTGGGGTACATGTTGGAAAGTTCCCAAATAAATAATAATTATGTTAAAAATTAAAAAATATGCTTTCTATTTACTTTTCACAGAAACTATAAGAAAATAAAACAAATCTGCAACCAGAAATGTCACTGTAAAATTTTTTTTTCTCTCAGGGAATAAATGACCTGGTATTGAATAAGTAATCAAGGAATCTATTGCTACCTTTCCCAGCCTCAAAGTATGTAGTGGAAACAATGGTCAAACTGAACTTTACATAAGACTAAAGTCAGTTGATATACTTGATGAATTATGGGTATAACGTTTTAAGAAAGAAATTGTTGAATATAATTTAACAATATATGTATTCTCATCCTATTTATATATGTGCATGTATTTATAGATGTACATAAGTGACATATGCAGACATATATAGCTGTTTAATAAAGGCTTAGTGTTTTAGTTATGTCATATGGTGACTAAAAAAATATAAAATAAACACATCAAAAAATCTACACATGAAGAGTTTGAGATTTAAAAGAATTTTTTAGGTTTTTGTGACATTGTAACATAAATTACCACAATCTTAACAATGAAAGTGGAAAGTTGGCAAAGTGTGTGCATGTGAATACACTCCTGATTATAGTCTTACAAGAAAAAAATCAAGAAAGTTGAGGTACTGGCTGACATAACTATATGAAAAAATAGCCCATTATTTTCCTGCCTAGTGATTATAAATTAATCTAGGCATTAACTTTAGAGTAACCAAGGGCTGCCCATGTATTATACCCATGCCCTAAAGTATAAGGTCATATAATACCTGAAGATGTGGGAGAATTATTAAATATAATTGAGAATCATAGAACATGCACATAGGATATGAAAAAGCATACACACACACACACACACACACACACACACACACAGAGGTCAATGTATGCAGATGTTATGGCTATTTTTAAAGTCAGAAACATGAGTCATAAAAAACATGTTTATTCTTATCAGGATTAAATGATGTTAATATTAGGGTAATATGCTTGATATATGTTGTATACCAAACATAATTTAACTATTGCTTATTATTACTAGGAAAAGAAGTGCTATAAAAATATCAAGTTAGCTTGAGTGCATGTATCTGCACATCCCTGCACATCACTCTTAGAACTGCCCTAGAAAACTGTCTGTGAGCATTAAATCAAACAGAGAGAGAGAGAGAGAGAAAAAAATGAAAATAAGTTCTGTAGTAGCAGTGGTCCTTTTCCCAAATTTCTCAGTGTAATGAGAAAAAAAATTAACAAACAGAAACAAATACTACAACGGTCTTGGAAAAATATATCTGAATATTCAATTACTACTGGATGTAATTTCCATAATATTTGAGCAAAAGCATAGTAACTAATGTGCAGCACTTATCTAGTGCACACAAATGCACTTTATCTATGGAAAAGGAAATCATGTGCTCCGGTGCCTTACACCCACTCCTCCTCAAATTAAATTAGTTTTTCTAACAGAAAGATGAAATGTTTCTTTCTGATTCCCCAGGAACTGTTTGTAAGGTAGATGCATACTTTCTTTATCCTTGACTCCATCACTATGTCTTCTGCCTTTAAGTATTTTTTTCTCAATACATTTTTCATCTAGCCACAGATTACAAAGCCAAACAAACTTTTATAAGTTTCATTCTTTCTAACAGTTGCTGTGGGGTATAGGGAATCTGAAGAAAGGCAACTTCAGCAGGTACAGAGGTGGGGAAAATTTAATACTTGAATGATAGATGTTCCTATAAAGAAGGAAGCCTAAAAACAGGGTAAACCTTAAAAAGTATAGATTTTATTTCTTACAGAAATGTCAACAGACGACAGAACAGAATCTGGTTCCTAAATTGAAATGAGGCACAACTCATAATAACATTATAAAACTTTTTTGCATGCTCAATAAAGTATAAGAAAATATGACCTTTTATTAGAAAATATAGTTCTTAGTCATTTTATTTGAGAAAAACAGTATGTGAATCAGTTGAAAAATCCCAACACAGATTGTAATTCTTTGACACTTTTATTACAATAATATGATTTGAGGACACAACACATCAGCAGATGTGCTATGCTCTTGTAAATAAAATGCTATTTCTATCTGGTGCAAATAAGTAAATAATTAACATTTGGATATAGGCAACAAAGAACTTTCTCAGTCACCATGCTTGAAATCACTGGTATAAATGTGGAGAGATCCTAAGTGATAATAAGCATAGGCAGAAAAAGTCGACTTGGAAATACTTGATAAGCTACACACAGAATATCGTCTTTGTTAAATTTGCCTTTGATAAAAGCTTTCTAAAATCATTGACCATGTGGCTGAGGCAACATAAAGGACAGCTAATTAGTTTTTTGATACTATTTTACAGAACTCTCTCTTTAAGTCTCTCTGGAAGAGAGTATATTAGTTGATATCCTCAAAAAAAAAGTTTGTTGTAATTGTTGAGCCATTGCCTACAATAATTGCTTTTCCAGCCCCAAGGTAGGGCTTCAAAGCTTGAATTATGAATATTTTATTTTCATATTCTATATGCATACCTTATGCAAATTAACTTTCTTAAAGCCTCCCGCTGACCTTTACTTCATACAGAAATTAAATTGTAGAATGAATCTGCTTCAGGAAATCATTTTCTGGAAACGTGTCTTCTTCTATATTGTTGAGTGTGAGGAGAAGCCTGTAGCATCTCAAGTTATTAATTTTATCATATAGTAAAATATAGTTAACTAATTTATATGAATTAATACTACCAAGTAAACTACTTTCACTTAGGAAAAAATGAAATACCAGAGTTTAAAGTTTCATAGAAGTTTGTGCTGTAGTGGGATTGGTGCCTCTCAGCTTTCATGCTTCTGTGCAAACCATGCACTGGCCTGCTAGACAGCATCTCTGTGTATAAGATTGTTGAGGCATATATTAAGACATATTTTGTTTCTGTGAAAATCTGTAAGTACTAAACTTGTTCTTTGAATGATATACTCACAGATTAAGAAATAAAAATCACCTAAGCAATTAGATTTACACTATTTAAACTTTTGTAAGAAATTATACATAAATAGTTTTCTCTGCTTTATTTTTTAAAGCAGTGATGAATTCTAATGGAACTAAACCTGTAAGTTGTTTGTGGCTTTTTCTATTATTTCTAAATCCCAGCTGCCTACTAAATACTAAAAATATAACCCTGTGATAACTCATAGCACCAACGTCTTATGCACTAAAGGAAAGAAATTTCAGGATAGCCATGCTTCATTCACATTGGATCTTATTTTCAAAACTCTAAAATTTGTAGTGGGTGGACTTTACTTCCTTAATTTAAATGCTCTGATTCAACTTTTTTATTAAAGTGATTTCAAATGTAACATCACACATGGAATAAGTGTGTGGCTTTTGATGATTATTATAGCACACAGAGCAAGATGGTTTGTAAGCAATCTTAAAAGAAAGCAATCATCACAAAATATATTAATCTTAGAAAAATTTGAATAAAGAACTTAGTTTAGTAACAAGAAGTATGGGAGATAAAATAAGCAATTTAACAGAATGATACAGACATGGTATAGACTTGATCATTTAGACCAAACTAAGTGAGTATAGTTGCCCTTTAATAAATTTTATTCATAGGATAAATAAAATAATGGATAATAATTTGTAAATCAATATGTATGTTTATTGTAGCACAAAAATAATGATTCAATACAAATATATTAAGTGAATAAACATCAATGCACATACACCTTTTTTCCTGTGTGAAAAACTTTCCATTATATGCATGGGTATGTATGAGTGAGTGGATATAACTATATATAATTTTTATGGATATGATATATGTGTGCCTGTTATGTGTGAATAGACATGGATTTGGATAATTGTGAGAACATCTGCATGTATTCCACTAATTTTTGTTGAAGTCAGAAGACAACTCAGACGCCACACTTCCATGACCACCAGGTTTGAGATGGGGTCCTCTTGTTTGTAGATTCCTAAGGTTAGGGTTAATCTGTCTCTACCACCCATCTTAGCATAGAATTCTTAGTACTCTACCATCTAGCTATGCCAACACCACTTGTTAAATATACTATCCTTTTTCCATTGAAAATTTTGGACCTCTTTGTCGAAGATCAGGTGTTCATAGGTTTTTGGGTTAATTCCCAGATCCTCAGTTCTATTCCATTGATCCACAAGTCTGTTTTTATGCCAGTACCAGTCTGTTTTTATTACTGTAGCTCTATAGTCTAACTTGAAGTCAGGGATGGTGATAACTCCTGAGGTTATTTTGTTGAGTAAAATTGTTTTGGCAATCCTGCCTTTCCTGTTATTCCAAATGAAATTGAGTATTGTTCTTTTAAGGTCCAAGAAATATTGTGTTGGGATTTTGATTGCATTGCATTGAATCTGTAGATTGCCTTTGGTAGAATTGCCATTTTTACTATGTTGATCCTACCAATCCAGGAACATGGGAGAGCTTTCCATTTTCTGATATCCTCTTCAATTTCTTTCTTTAGTGATTTAAAATTTTTGTCAAATAGATCTGTTACTTCTTTGGTTATAGTTACTCCAAGATATTTAATACTATTTGCAGCTATTAAAAAGGGTGATATTTCTCTTATTTCTTAAAAAAGAAGGAGAAAATATGATATAAGAATGTTTTAAAAGGTAGATGTATTTTGGTTTATTGATACAAATTTAAGATCAATTTTGTTATGCTATATGTATTTTTCTACTCTTGTTTAAGGCATGATGTTTATGTAGCTCATTTAAAATTGTAATGTGTAATTAAGAAATTCAGATTAATAGCCATCTATAATAACCAAACTTATAGTCATGTTAGTTAAATTTTTGTAGGTATACAAAAATATATTTCATTTAAATATCTAATTTTTAAACACTTGGTAGACCTATAGAATATATCATTTAACATATTTTAAGAACTTAGACTTTTTTGGAAAGTAAGACAAGTCTGCTCCCAGAAGCTCCTATGTACTTCAAGGGAATCATGGGCATTGAAGAAACTTCAAGTGGAATTTACTTTGTGGCAACAGTAGCCACTGGACAAGAAACTGTTCTTGTACTGACTGCTTGACAGTATGCTGTATAAACTCGACATGAAGGTCCCATAGGAAAGTGAACTTTGAACTTTGGCAGAACAAGCTGAGGTTGTCCTTTAGGTTCCTACTTTGCAGAGAAAATTGTCAGGCATCCTTCAGGATACAAGGAAAAGTGACTGATGGACTATCCCAGGTTTCCTGCATCACTGAAAGGTATGCCAGAGACTCTGTGCCATAAAGGCTGAAGATGATGCCCCAACATTAAAAAGGAACTTTGAGTGACTGTCCAGGTGGACAGGTGTCATCTCTGTCATTTCTAGATTTTGGAAGTTGCTTACACTTCTTGTTTACTTGGGTAATATTATATCCTTCTGTGGTCTTTGATGTAGTTGAAGGTTTGATAACTATATATATAGTTTTTCTTACATATTTCAAATGGTATATTAGATATGGAACTCTAGACTCACCAGGATAAGGTAGATGATAGAATATTTTTAAAATTTTGTTAATTACAAATAGACTAATGTAACTGTAATTCTTACTTGATAACTGTTTTGCTATATGTAATTTTTCTATATTAAAATTGAAAACTTTTTGTTTGATTAGACAGAAAAGAGCAAGTGTGATGCTAATATTTGTCTGTATGCTATAAATAAAAGAACTGTTTTGGCTTGGGTCAGGTGCCATAGAAGTAGGTGGAGGAATCAGAGGATAGACAGGAGAGGAAGGGTGGAGTCAGACGGACTCCATTTAGTCACCAAAGAAGAAACATGTAAGGAACCCAGGTTAGCTGTGGACATGTGGCCAGATAGAGTAATGGAAATGGGTTAAATTAAAATGAAAGAGTTAGCTAGAAATGTGCCTGAGACATAGGCCAAACAGGATGAAATTAATATAAAGGTCTGAGTCATTTGGGGGGAGAAAACTGGTAGCAGGCAGGTAAGACTTCTGTTCCATATGGGATCAGAAAACTCATAACAATTATCGTTTACATAATGGTTAATATCCACTTATAAGTAAATACATACCACATTTGTTTTTCTGGGTCTGGGTTACTGTAGGTGGATGTTTTCTTTCCTGCCGGCAATTTTTCAAATAACCTACCCAGAGGCTGAGTATAAATTATCCGTTTTAGACTGATAAGTCAGGCTTGTTTCTAGCTAACTCCTACAATTAAATTAACTCATATTTCTTATCTATGCTTTGTCACATGTATCTTTTCTTGATACAGTATATTTATCTTGCTTTTCCCTGTATACGCTTATGACCTTCCTGAGTTTGTCCTTTTTGATCCCAGCATTATTTCTGTCTCTGGATATCTAGCCCAATTTCTTCCTGCTCAGCTATTGGCCAATCAACTTCTTCTTAACTATTACAGCAATACATATTTACAGTGTACAAAAAGATTATCCTACAGCATTTTCCCTTCTGTCTAATTAAAAAGGAAGGCTTTAACTTTAATATAATAAAATTATATACAACAAAAACAGTTACCATATAAGAATCGCAGTCTCAATATCCTGGCTATTTGCACTTGGCAAAATCAGAGATAATACTCCATTATCTATCTTATTTTTATGACTCCAAAGTTTTGAACCTAATTTGCTTTTTTTCATAACTAAGAAAAACTATAAGTTTAATTATTCAGTCTTTAACCCCATCAAACATACCAGAAGGATTAAATGTTACTTAGTAACAAGGACATTAGGCTGCCTGAACTGTCAGCCAAGGTTCTTCTGTAATGCTGTGGAATCTATTTCTATCCTACAGGCCTAACATATCTGATAGATTTTCAGAGAAATTTGAAGGACTGTCTTACCTTTTCTTCACAAAGTTTAGCTGTCATCATGTTTATATCATGCTGGTATAGTTTGGAAGTAACTGTCTACAATCAAGGCAAGAACAGTTTCATTGCCTATATGGCTAGCTTTTTTCATAAATTAAAAAAAAACTCTGTACAGAGGTTCTTCAATGCCCATCATCTTCCTTTGAATTAAATTGGTGCTGACAAGAGCAGATGTGTCTCACTGCCATGAATAATTTTAGATTATTAAACATATGAAATATCATTTTATGGGTCTTTGAAGTGCTTAAATATCATTTATCTATCTAAATATATCTGTTTATAACTTTGAAAGAATAAATGACATGACTATAAGTTTGATTTTTATAGATGGCTATTAATCTGCATTTCTTAATTATATATTATGTATGTGTGTGTGATAAAGTGCTTTTTAATTCTGCAATAAGATTGGTGGTAACATATTATATATGTGTATATATATACATATATATATATATATGATTAAATAGAAAAAATGTCTTTCAAACTTGCGTATAGCAAAGTTGAAGATCATCCCCTGGCTAGGTCTCCAACCAATAGTGAAAGTGTTGCCTAAACAGGACTTCCTCCATAATCAAATAAATAACTACCCTAAGTGCCTTCACAGAACTTACTTCCAACAATGAATAGAGGTAGAAGCAGGGATACATGGCTGAGCACTGGGCTGAGTCCCTGGTCCAAGTTATAGCAGGGAGGGAGACTCTATGTGAGCAAGGGGAATAGGGACTATGAGGAAAATTCTCACAGTGATGGCTGGCTGGAGCTCTGGGGAGCTCACTGAATCAAGAACAGCCACCTGGGAACCATCTGGAAAGGGAACTAAGCCCTCCAAGGATAGGCAACTGTCCACTGACAAGTGGAGCCTCAAGGGCAGGGTTCAGATCATTTGTCGGTGCATAGACTGGCAACTTGGAGCCCATTCCCTCCAGAGGAACACCTAACCCAGTGTTGATATTAGGATGAAGAAATCAGACTTGCCTGGAGTGGATGATGAGCTAATCAACCTTGGGACCTCTTTCCCTTTCTGGGGAAGGGATGGGGGATTGGCAGGAGAGAGGCTGAAGGCTGAGTAGGAGGTGTCGGGAGAGGGAAGGGAGTTAGAACAAGAGGATACATGGATAAAAAAGACTTTATTCTATAAAAAAATAAATATTTTTTTTAAAAAAAGAATTTAAAAAAAGGAAAGAAATGGAAGCCTGCTTCAGGCAGTAGTGGAATTTAATTCCAGCACTCAGGAAATAGAGATAGCTGAATATCTGTGAGTTTGAAGCCAGCCTAGTCTACAAAATCAGTTCCATGATAGTTCTAGGACTACAAAGAAAAACCCTGTCTCACCCTCCACCACCCCCCTCCCTCACAAAAAATAGAAGGAAAGAAAAGAAATGGATGCTTGCACTATGAAACATATTGAGTAAGTTATTGAACACACAAACAAAATGCTTGGATTCTTGTTGACTTTGATGTGCTTTCTCCAAGGGCAAACTATGGTGATTGCTGAATAGTACCCACCGTGTGTGCCCATGGCCTCTGACCACAGCACCAACGACACTCCATGGCTTGGCTTTCCTTAGCTGGGTTTCTGGGTTCTTTGCTGAGATGGTTCTAAAGAAGGTAAGTGTAAATATTTAAAGCTTATCCTCTTTAAAAAATCATCTATCTGTTTCCACTGAACCCCACATTATGTTTTAAAATTAGATGTATAAACACAATAACTTAATAGAGTAGAAATATACGTACAGTATAAAAGAAATAACTTTAAATTTGTATTAATAAAACTAAAATCCATACCAATATAAAATAAGATTAATAGTTGGTTTTTTTAAGTTAAAGTAGATTCAATAATTTCTCCTTTAAGCCTATCATTTCTATATTCCCCTTTTTCATTTTAGAATAAGATCCTTAAATATAACCAATAACCGCTTGTAACCAAGCCCCTTAAATGATGATAAATACCCATAACTCATTTTTTGAAAGTGTGGACATAGTTCTCTAAATTACTTTCTGTTGTTTTGCAGCACTGTTATCTTTGGGGGACCCTGAATAAATTTAGGATTATAATCAAGTCCTAAATGGAGTATTCTGTGAGCCTGTATCATCTCAGTCAGAAGCCGTGAAGCTGCTGAATTTCTAGGTGACAGTTAACAGAGGCATTTTTAAATGTTGGATAACCTCTGCCATCTGTTTTAATTGGTGTCTAGTCTCCTTGTTCTGAAAACACATAAACTTTTAACAGTAACACATATATTTGCATTAATATAAGTATAAATTGTACATTTTACACAAGTCAGCCAAATATAATTTTTTGTTTTATGTTTGAGCAGGTAAAATATCCATCACATGTCTATGGTTCTAGGTTTTTTTTAAGTTTATAGTCAGATTTTTCAGTAGTTTACTGAATCAAACATGATTTTCCTTAACCAGGAATGAATCTATAGCCTCTCATTCCCTGTGGAAATAAAAAAGCATAACTTCACTCCTAAAGAGACATGTCTTCTAACTTAAATTTTAAAGTTAAGATATTTTTGAAATATATAGGTTGAATAATTCTAGCGGGTTTTATTATTCAGTTCTCTTGATAGTCATAAAATTTATAGAAAGCACAATAACACAGGATCCAAACTCTCTGTGTATTTTCTATCTTCATATGACTTACTTCTTTTATGTTATCTTAATCCCCTTTAAAGGCTTTATTTTATTATTTTAAATATATATTATGACTTTCTATATCTTCTCTTTTCTCTCCTAAGCCTATGTATATTTTAATCGTATGATCCATTTAGAGGTATTTTTTCATCTGAATTTGTCTTGACTGCAGATCTATAATTTTTCTGTCCACATGAGTAAAATTTATATTTCTGTGTAGCGTAGATCATGGCATGCTGGCAGCTGGCTCCTCCCCCTTGGTTCCCTGACAGCCAAGTATCTTGGTGGAGATACATATACCACCATTTTTGGAAGCCATGTTTACTGCCCCCAACTCTGGGAAGTTTCTATGTTCATGCAGCCACTGAGTAGCATGCCATCTGCTCCTCATAAACTTCATTTAAGTGTTTGTCAGCAGGGCCTCTGAAAAAAACCACACGGTTTTTGCCACTAGTGCTAAGCCAGGAAACAATATCCTAAAGGAACTGTGCCTTGGTTTGCCAATAGCAAGCCTAGCCTATCTAAGGAAAAGCAGTTACCAAGAAGTTAAATTTGACTTTTTATGTGCTTAAAATTCCCTTTTAAAGCTTTCTCAGGCTTTATATGGATATACATGGCCCTGAACATTTTGTACGTAGAGTTCTTTTGTCTCATAGCTGCTCTCAAATAACCAACTTAGAGGCTGAATGTGAATTATAAATGCTTGGTCAATAACCAAAGCTTGTTACCAGCTAACTCTTACATTTAAATTAACCTACATATCTTAGCTATGTTTTGTTACATGGCTTGATACCTTTTCTCAGTACAGTATGTTTATTTTGCTTCTTCCTGCATCTGCTCATGAGCTCTCTGTCTCTGCCCTTTTTCATCCCAACATTCTCTCTGTCTCAAGCTGTCTCACACAATTTCCTCCTGCCTAATTATTGGCCAATCTTCTTTTTATTAACAATGATAGAAATACATATTTACTGATGTGGCAGGAAGGGGAAGGGACCTTGAATAATGATATACAGGGATAGAAAGCATGACTTCTTTGTTCATAATAATAATAATAATAATAATAATAATAATAATAAAGTATACAGAAAGAAAAAAATAAAAAGAGCACTGGCTGCTCTTCCAGACATCCAGAGTTCAATTCCCAGCAACCAAATGGTGGCTCACAACCATCTATTAAGGGATCTGGTGCCCTCTTCTGGCATAAAGGTGTACATGCAGACAGAGCATCATACACATAAAATAAATAAATCTTTAAAAAAATACTTATTTAAAACAAAACAAAACAAACAAAAAAGAACAAAAAAAAGAAATACATATTTACAGTGTACAAATGTATATATCCTGTGTATGCTTAGGTTTGCCTTTCTACTGGCAATGGATAAATTTTCTTCTTGCTCTATAATCTTTCCAGCATGATCTCTCACTTGTATAATTGAATTTTTAAAAATTATGCAAGGTATAATATGTAATATCTAAGAAATTTTGATTTACATTTCCCTTATGACTAAGAAACATTCTTTAAGTTTATCTCAGCTATTTGAGATTCTTTTATTGGGTATTCTTTGTTTAGGTTTGTATTCAATTTTTAGATTCAGCTATTGGTTTTCTTGGCAATTTGCTTCTTGAGTTCATTTTGTAGTTTGGTTATTAGTACTCTATCAGATTTGAAGTTAGTAAAACCTTTTCCCATTATGTAGTTTGCTATTTTGTTTTATTGATGGTGTCCTTTTACTTACAGAATATTATTAGTCACAATATCCCATATAGTAACTGTTGATTTTAGTGCTGGCACTCGTGGTGTCCTGCTCAAAGAGTAAGGCTATTGCCTACTTTTTCTTCTATCAGGTCCAGTGTATCTCATAATTTAAGCTTCAGAAGTGTTTCTTTTATAAACATGGCTGTGCCTGGGTTTGGTGACATATTTTAAGAGTTTGAATGTCAATATATTGTATTTTGGCTTTGATGAGTGTATAAAATTCTTCCTTGTATCTTCCACTTAATTTTGATTTGAAGTCTATTTTTTCCAATATTAAAAATTCTATGTCAGGTTCTCTCATGAGTTCATCTACTTGGAATATCTTTTTCCAACCTTTATTGTAAGATGATCTCTATCTTTCCTGTTAAGCTGCATTTCTTGGATGAAGGGCAGAACAAAGGCATCACATTAACACTGTTAGTCTGGATTTTTTAATCGAGACCACTGATATTGAGAGGGCTCAGTGGTTAAGAGCACTGGCTGTTCTGGAGGACCTGAGTTCAATTCCCAGCATCCACATGGCAGCTAACAACTGTCTCTAATGTCAACACCTGCCACCCTTACACAGTTATACACACAGGCACAACACCAATTCACATAAAATAAAATTAAAATAAAATAAAATAAAAAAGAGGTATCAATGAACAGTGTGTGTTGATTTGGTGTTACTTATGTTGTGGTGTGTGTGTGTCTGTGTGTGTTTGGGCGTTTTCTTTATTTTGCTTTTCTAGCTTGGGATTATTTATTCTTTTGGCTATCTTGATGTGCTTAGCATCTTTAGACTGCAGTTTTCTTTTAGTGCGACAGGTTGTGTTGGATACGTAAATATATATTACTTAAATTTTGTTTTACCATAGAATGTCTTTTTATTATGTCTTGTGATTGAAAGATTTGATGAGAAGAGTAGTCTTGGCTAGAATCTGTGGTCTCTAAAAAATCTGTAGAATATTTCTTAGCCCTGTTTTTTTAGAAATCTTCATTGAGATATTGTGTGTTATTCTAATAGGTTTGCCTTTATATGTTATTTTTTCAGTTTTTAATACTCTTTTTTTTTTGTCCTATATGTTTAGTGTTTTGATTATAATGTCCTAAAAGACTTTCATTTTTGGCCCAGTCTATTTGATGTTCCACATGCTTCTTGTTCATTGATAGGTATCTTCTTCTTTAGAGTAGGAAAATTTTATTCTATGATTTTGTTGAGTATACTTTCTGAACTTCAGCTTCTTGTTTTACTGGCTGAACTGGCCTGCTGGATCTCAGGATTGCCTGCTGGAATTAGGGCTAGGACAAAGTAATGAGACAGGGGTGGGTTGGGAGGCTTGGAATAGGTCTATGTGGTCCAATGGAGGTTGGGGTGGGGCGGGTGAGATTGGAGCAACAGCAGGTGATCTGCTATACAGCTGGGCTTAAAACTGCATGGGGGTGGGTCAAATAGAGTGGAGGGAGAAGTGAAGATCTGCAGTTGGCATATCTGCTTCCCTAGCTAGAGTACTGAGAAACTTTATGTGAGGGTTGTTTTGCTGATAAGATGCCTCTTCATCCTAGAATTTCTATGGCAGCTTAAATTTTCTTGTGATAACTAATTGACTAATATGATATTTTGTTGCTTTAAGGATAATTAAAGTTTTGAAAGATAAGTTATTAAAATTTGCAAATGAATAAATATCATTTCCTATTTTTAGCTGAATAGTGTGTTGGTCATAACACCTGGCATGAACTGGCATTTGCCCTTTGAAGAAACCTAAGCAAAGAATCCACTGTACACTTTGCATCATAGAAGGCAAAATTAACTTTTGATATTTGAAAACAATTTGCATATTAATCTAATTATGTCAATTTTAGCCAATATTAGTGATTACTATTTTATTTTATAGATGAGCTAAAATCTAGTTAACATAAAATTACTAGTTTGTATCACATATATAGCACAATAGGTTATTTCATTGAGACATCTTATAAATATATAAAGGAAAAAATTGTCCCAATTATGTTTTATTAATATTAATTTTCTAAACATTAAAATTTAGGCTAAATTTGCAATAAAACAACTTCAAGAGTTAAATTATTTATTATATGAGTATTTAATTAATAAAATATATAACTTTAACATTAATCATAGTATGAAGTATCAACATTTAAAAAATCTGGAAGCCAGATAATATACTTATCCATACATTTATACCTGCATATAAATTTTGTAGTGTTATGTATATGAATGTCCAATGTTTGAGTGATATAAATATAATTAGCTTTTTTTATCAAGTAAAATTTTCTGAGTTTCCATTGCTCCAAAGATCATCATTCAAGTAGTGTTTTTAGCTTTTATAAATTCCACACAGTTGATTTCATTATAGTTCATCTTTTGCCAATTATTTGAGCTTATGTTTTTTTAACACACATTGGACTAATATATTTCAAGACAAGAATCAAGTATTTTGTGTAGTTCTGCTGAAGTTTAATTACTATTACAGCAAATCATGTAAGTCTTGCAAGAGTATTGTATAGTTTGTATTTTTAGTCAGTTATATTTTATTGTTTAAAGACAATCTTGAGTGTACCTAGCTAGCAGGGATCCAGCATTGGGGATATCAGTCTAAGTGACATCTCAGACATATTCTAATGGAACATCTTTCTATCCTGCTGTGCTGAATTGCTCTAGAGACTAAGTAAGTCCTCACTCTGATACTTAGAGCATGACATTCTCAAGGAACTAATAGCTTCTCAGTTTCTTGCACTGTGGTTAAGGAACAAGCAAAACTTATAAAAATCTATCTCTTAGAAGAGGAACCCACAGAGACAGATGACTTGAACTGTTGTAAATGGTTCTGGCCTGGACTTTCCAGGCCTGGACCAAAGGTTCGGACCCACTCTCAGCACCCCCCCACCAAGCCCTAATCCCACCCCCCAGCCTCAACACACAGGCTTATATTAATTTTGTGCTGATCGACCTAGGGCCCAGGCATATTATTTGCTAACTCCTTCATCTGAACTCAACCCATCCGGTTCAGCTGCATGGCTCAGTACCTTTTCTCAGAGCAGCATTTCATCTTTTTCCTCTGTATCTGCTGCAGTCTACTTGACTCACATTCCTGTGGCATCTATATGTGCCAACTCTCTCTGGTGGCTCTCTGCCATCTGTCTCTATTCTTCCTGTACTCAGAGTTTTCTTAGCCTGGTAACCCCGCCCACACTTCCTGTCTGTCTTTTGGCCAATCAGCTTTTATTAAACCCATAGGCAGAACAAATATTTAAAAAGTAACATATAATCTCACTACATTGATCTCTTGGGAGTTCAGGGACTCTGGACCAAACGTTAGGGAGCCTGCCTGGAACTGACTTACCTGTATGTGTGTGACACTTGCGTAGTTTGTTAGGCTTTAGCAGTGGGATATTGACCTGGCCTTGGTATTTGAGCTGGTTTTTGGAAATTTATTACCCATGCTGGGTTGCCTTGTTTAACCTTGATGCAGAGAAAAGAGTTTGGTCTTGTTTCAACATGATGTACCATTTTGTTGACTCTCATGGGAGGTCTGCCTTTTCTGAGCTGAGACCATGGAGGTATAGCTAGAGGTTTGTAGGCAGGAGGTTACAGGGAGGGAATGGTAGGATAGGAGAGAAAATCATAGTGTTATGTAAAATAAATTCAATTTTAATTAGTAAAAATAAAAGAAACCCATGGCTTGTCTAATTCAGGTTTCCAGAAATGGAAATAATTTATCTTCTTAGAGCAGTGTCATGTTTTGAATAGTAAATTTCAAGTCCTGAAAATTATTATCATTTTTAAAATACACCTGACAATCCTACTTACTTGGAGAGAGAGAGAGAGAGAGAGAGAGAGAGAGAGAGAGAGAGAGAGAGAACTACCATTTAGAAGTTGTTTCATGCCTCCTTTGGGATTTTTTTACTCTCCCTTATACTTATTTTCAATCTTTTGTAATTAAAAATTTCTTGCATATTTTGTGTGGTTTTCCTCAATTATGCTATCAATGGTCATGTTTAATACTTGCAAATTTTACTTATAATTCAAGTTTTCTAATTCATAGTGATATCTTATGTTTATAATCTAAAAGTTGATAAAATATTTTCCAGAGAGTATCTTATTTTAAAATATAATTATTAGTGATCAATAGAATTATCTGATAATTAGTGCTCATGTTCAATCTACTACTTAAATGTTGAAACTTGAGATTTTAGTTTTAAAAGAATAAGAAGGAAGATATTCATGTTAAAATGACTGATTTCTGGATTGGAGAGAACAGGTATTCTTTCAACAATGGATATCTCTCACACTTATTTAGTACTGTTTGACTGGTTGTAGAGTTTGTCCTGTTTTCTCCTTGATTATTTACCATTTAATATGTTGTGATATTACAGATTGTGATTAGTGTTCTTAAATTTTTATTTTTTATTACATATATCATTTTGTCTATGTATCTTTATCATTGCTAATATATATGAAATTGAGATTGATGAATTTATCTCCATATGAGTGTGATGGCTGTATTAAGGATGATTTACACTATGTCAATTGCTTTCTAAATTATTTTTGAAATATTGTGTATGTTGTATTACTAATATATATTTTTTGAGGTATGTTTTTTGATTCCATGATATAAGAAAGTACACAATCAAATTTAAATTTCTCCTAAATTTTTTTCTTATAAATAAAGTCATATTTTTTTATCTGTGTATACCCTTGTTCAAGCTCCCTTCCTCCTCCCACACCTTCCAGTCACTCTCTCTTCTCCACATCACTTTATCTCCTCCCCAGCAAGGGCAGGAGGTCCCAAGGTCACAATGTGGCTTAGTTCAGGATCCACTCCTGGCAAATCTGCTTTACTCATCCCAACAGAGTGATTTTAAAATTATTTATTTAACATGTAAGAATCTTTTGCCTGTATACATATCTAAGCAACCCAGAAAAGCCTCATGCCCATAGAGGCCAGAAGGTATCTCTACCTCTGGAATTGGAGATACAGATGGTTTGAATCCCCAGGGCTTCTGGTAGAACAACCTTGGTTCTTAACTGTTGCATGATGTTTTCTTTTTTAGAACCTAGTTATTCCTAAGTTTCTAAAAACTTTAAGGTTCTCTATAAAATAAAATCATGTATATTAAATGGTCTGGTTTCCCATAATATACTGATATTTGTTGAAATAGACATAATCAATAATATTAGCAACATGGGAAATTAAGATAATTGATCATTTCACATGATTTTTTAAGCTTAGCCGTAATTTTTTACAGTTCATTAATTACTATAGACTGACATGTGATACTTCCCCCTTCAGTCTTTATTTTTCTAACAAAATCTCCAGGAAAGTATAGATTTTGTATTAATGTGGCAATCTAAGTATTTGTCTAATGGATTTTGTTCCAGTGCAACATTAAAAAATATCCTGTAAATAAAATAATAATTATAATTATGTTTTAAAATATGTAAGCTGTCTATGTGGGTGTAAACTTTTTACACTAGTGATTATTTGGCAAACTACCTACCAGAAAGAAATATGTAATTTAAAGAAAAAGATCAAAAAGATATTCTTAGGATGAAAAATAAGCTCATTGTTTTTAGATGGTCATGTTTACATTTATTTATTTGTTATTTTTTGATAATGCTATTTTACTGCATGCATCACTGTGAAAAGATTTATATATAAGATCAATACATAGAATTTTAAAAAGTAAGCCATGATTTTTACTATCATATATTTCACTATGACATATTTGTTTGTTTTGAAAAATAATTGCAATTGTCTACTTTAATGTTAAAGCAAGGATGTTAAGTAAAATTCTTTGCATGCAACCTGAATTCTAGGCATTTCTAATAGAAAAGATATTATAATCAATTACATCACGTGAGTGATTCCATAACTTAAGCAAAAATTTCAGATAATAATTTTGTTAAATTCTTTTCTATTTGAGTTAGTCTTTTGATGCAGTTCTGACTAACAACAAATTTACTTTCCTCCTGCTACAGGCACCCAAGCACTGGGCTGAAATTATTTTTTTTTGATATTTTAAAAGCATTCTTTTGTGGACTTATAAGGAGGCAGTACTTAATGCAGTACTTAAGGAAGATATGAGGACATATTGTGATGAAGAAAAGCATGAATTTGGCACTTAACTATATTGTGGGAAGACATCTTTCTATAATCTCAGACAAAAGTAAATTGCAAGATATTTGCAAATGTTTAGCATGTGATATTGAAATAATAGTCATATGTCTGCTCATATAGAAAGATTATTAGACATGCTATCCTTTATGATAGATGACACCATTTTATTTGTCTTTGCAATTTTATTATTTTATAGTGGCTGAAATAGTGTATGACAAATATTATGAAACTTTTTTGGACTGTGTGATGAAATAAAAATAAATTAGAAAAATGTGTTCCATGGTATGACAGTAAACATATGCAATGTGTCACTGATATTTGATTGTGTAGTCAAAAGTATCAATCAAATAAAATTATTCATTAAGTATCTGTTCAGTCATTCAACATATTATAAACAACATTTATCAATCATTTAAACTTTCTTTCCATTAATTTAATTACTCAACATAATATAGTAGTACATGTTTTGAATAAGTTTTAGATTAGTAATAATTAAGAAACTGGGAAGGTGAATGTAAGACCAAATAAGATAGCATAAAATAAATAAAATTT